>CABFOW010000606.1:132671-153598 GCA_902141385.1 Timema californicum
CAATGTAGAAATTTAACCTAGCCCCCCCTACCCCCAATCTGTGTTACGTAACTTTTCTCACCAAGAATGAATGCCGTTTTTAATAGGGAAGTTTTGTGATACTAAAGGAGGGATTCAGATTTAATACCTTCTTAAAATCCATTATAAATTATTTCAGAGAGTATTATTATTTATACAGACATAATAACGTCGAGCTCTAATTCCTCAGGTTCATGAGGAAAAACTTCTGTTATATTTATGTTATGGATGTCAGGTTTGCAATCTGAGTAAGAGCTAGATGACACTACTATGTGCTGAGTAGGATGGCCCTTTTCTGTAGTGGCTCTACATGATGATGTTAAAGTGCCCACATACGATGCTTGACGCTGGGGGAAGATATATTTCTTAATAATGTGCACTTTTGATAGTCATATTATCATCATATTTAAACTATTTAAGATATTCAAACAATTCTAGGCATATAACTTTTCAAAATTATATTTTAGATTAATCCATAATTTTACTTTAGATAACTTATCAATACCTAGAATCATTTTTCATTCAAACATTGATCCTGGATCCTGGCTTCCCTCTCGAAAAAGACTAGATGGCCAATGAAGCGGAGATTGGGTTTCAAATACCTTTTGGATGTACTCAGAGGGGCATTTCCTAAATGATTTTCTATTCTCTCTCCAGGTTAATGAGGGTTAGATACATATAATTAAAACTAACTATACTAACTACAATTCGACTATACCACCCTACAAAATGTATACTAAAAAGGTAGAATTTTAAAGAAAATCCACCAGCATTTGCATGGAGGGAGAGTGGGAAACTATTTAGGAAAAGCAACCCTCAGTAGATCTGACTGGTAATCGAATCCCATTCCCCCAACATCAGCCGTCTAGTCTACTGAGAGAATGACAATTTAGACAGTGCGGCCACCGTAGCAGATGTATAATAGTTGGATTTATATACATACATACTAGAGTTATCAGAAGGGAAAAGGTATAGGTTTAAGAACACCTATCTTTTGAAAATAATCAATGATATTTGAAGCTTTACTTTTCATAACATGTTGCTGGTATGGAGAAATAATACTGTTGGTGGACTCTTCAACTTTCCTTAAAATACATTCTGTACTTTTGTTTCTTTCCATTTCACCATGGGTGCAGATTATGTTCAGATATCCAATATTTCTCCAGAAAATAACATTTTGATAAAAATTTCCCCAAAAACCATAGCACTCAAAATAAAATATTTTATAAATGCTGAAGGGAATAAGGATTATTACCAACTACATAGTTTGAAAAATTAAAATATATTTTTGGTGATAGTTATTTTTATAGTAGGCCTACCTACCTTATAAAAATGTAGTTGTCTCCCAGAAATGGCAACCTTCCCATTTACTTGTGTTCATTACATATTGTTATTAATTGTTCATTGATGCCAGAAGGCTTAACAGTACCAACATTTAATTTTACATATATTTGAGAGTAAGAGGCAATGGAGTGTAATTCCGAAAGGCCTTGGTTTAATTGTTGATTATCATAGACTTTTAGTTTTTTCGTAGACTCGCCACTACTGCAAGGTCTATCACTATCAACCACACGAGGGGAAACACTATAACTATTTACGACTATGAGTTTTTCCTGATCACATAAAATATGTTTTAAAAAACTTGCAATACTCCCTAGATCTTTACTTCTAGGTTTTTCTTGGGGATGTTTATTAGATACGTGATACCTGAGTTTATCACATCTGCCACACCATTCACAATAAGCACTGTTGACGTCTTGTTTGCGCTTACAAGCCGAACTCCTAAAAATTGGTTTAAGCTACACCATTATTACAATACGCATGTCACAAGTTTAAATAAACTGTGCATACATCTCCGTGTAATTAGGCCGCAATATAACTGGGTGACTGAATTCAAACTAAAACAAAACATCGCTCACCATTCCCTACCCTCCACCACCTGACCTCCATAGCTACCAAACCCCCGCGGTGGGGTAGGTGACTGGAGACTCATTACTCAATTACGCCATTTGCCAGGTTGAATTATTAGATTTTTCCTTTGCCCCTTATCTCAACCTCTGACTTATCTAGAACGCTGACACATTATCTTAGCCCCTAGACACCGCAACTCTTTGTGCTTACACTGACACTGCCTCACTATGGCACATACTGATAGTGTCTTGAACTTTTCTCTGCCCTAAATTTCCCCTGGACTGCTTTAATTTCTCCCGAACCTCTTTTGCGCGTTCGGACATATTATGCACCCCTGCATTTCACTACATCTTATTGAAACTTCCATTATTTTGTACTGGATATCGCTTTTTATAAGCAAGCAATGAATAAGTCGCCTCTTTTTCAAGAAATTATTTTTGTTTTTGTACAAACACAAGCGATTACTCACAGCTTATGTAAAGAATGTGCAATACAAGTATAAATTATACTCAAAACTCAACTACACTCATAAATTAAAGCCACTTCAAATGATCCCTGCTAACCAAATAAAAGCATGTGAGGGCAGCAGTAGATTGGACAAATCTAAACAAGTGCTGTGAGTATAAACATGTCACTGTCATGCTTGTTCATAGTCTCAGGGCTGACAATAACACCTAAGCTAAGCGCATTTGAAATATTAATAGACAAAAAGTAAGTGCTAAACTTGCATTTTCAATACCACAGATATTCAGAAGTTATCTATTTATAAGTATGTTTATCAAAGGTGAAAACATGAACAGTAATATTATTTTTAAACATTAGAATTTGAGATCTGTATAACACTTTGATGTACCCCACCCACCCCCACGTAACATCATGTAGATATTAGAGCTCAGTACCCCCCTCCCACCCTTCACTCCTCAAAGAGGAACGTGGTTTACGGATGACTCCTTATCAACAGGCCAGCCTAACAAGAGAGAGGCACCTTAGACCATTTGGCCACTGGAGTGGCTAACTTAATGTTAAAGCATTTTGTTGCAACATCAAGTGAAAAATTAATGATATTGGGTCTGTTAGTTAGTTATGAATCTGTACTCTAAAAATATTGGGATAATACACTAACTAGCAGTCTGATGAACTTTAATTTTTATAGTGAAAATTATTTCAAATTCAAAAAATTATTTAGGCTTAAATCTGGATATTTTCTTGCTTTGAGTCTTGAATATAATTTAATTTAGAGGATTGAAACCATATTCTTCACCCAAATTTTATTACAAATGGACATATATGACCTATTTATGTGTCAAGTCATGGGATATGATCTATTTATAGATTTTATAAAAAGGTATCTATAAATGAACACTAATTATCAATGCTGATCGAGCAAAAAATGTGTTTCTATTTTCCAAAAGGTACTTTAAAAGTCCATTCGTAAGAAAATGAAGTTAATATTAATAGAGATACATAACCGGTATTGAATCACAATAACCGAGATGGTTGCAGGCTAACAAAGGTTGCACAAGGTTCCCTTTACCGCTCGGTCATGCCATCTTTGTAAGAGCATTTTACTTACTGTTACATGGCAGTGAAACCTAGTGAATTACTAGAGTTTGTCCCTCAGGCGTGAGATACTGCTGTTTATGTATTTAAATTAATGGTAGTAATTACTAAACATGACACACCACAGTGGTCTTAATACTTGCCTCAATTTTACATCCTGCTCTCTCTCTCTCTCTCTCTCTCAATATATATATATATATATTTATTTGAAAATATGTAGGAATAAAGGGGTGGGGGAACTAGAGAACTCCGCCAAAATTTCGTAATAATATATTAGGCATCATTAATCCTCTTCTTAAGTTAACAACTCGAAGGTTGGTTTGATGTGATTTTTATCCATCCGGAGTTGGGCATACACCCAGCCCTTCAGCTGGTTAGTGCTGCTCACACCATCTGGTATACATCTCAAGTACTAGAGAAGTTCAGGAAGTGTGGTGGTACCCTGTTATCTCCTACACTGAAATTCTATGAGCGAGTGCAAAAAGGCCTTCCAATTATGTCGGGAAAGGTATTTTCCCATCCCTTACAGGGTTCTTTTACAGGTCACAAATGACATAGGACTGACAACTTTGCTTACCCTTTGACAGAAGTTATGCTATGGATTTTTATCGCTCAAGAAAATCTGCTGACCTTGAATGAGGTTGAACCCACGAGCATCGGGTCCTGAGATGAGCACTTTAACCTAAGACCATCGTTAATCCATATAATTAAATAGAAATATTATGCAAAGCTAAAGTGATGCAGTTTTATTTAGTTTTTACTGCTAAGCGGTGGTCAGTTAAGAACAAGGTAATAGCCTGATGAGAATTTAGAAAATACAAACAGGTTTTTGAATCGACATTCATAACAGCAAACTATACCCTGCCCAAGTAATTATTATTGTAATATGTTATTGTATAGGTGTTTATCCAAATATCAAAAATAACAGCAGCAGATCAAAAATGACTTTCCATATTAAAGTATAGAATTGGTTTAATAATGTCTCAACAAACAGATACCATAGTGTTCCCTACTGTATTTTCACTATGCAGTGAATTCTTGACTTACATGTGAAGTAGCTTCTCTTCGACTTACAACTAGCAACACCATCTATCAATCAACCAGAAGTTTATCAACTCATCATCATCAACTGTTTGCAGCCTGTGGTCGGGTCAGTTTAGTAAAATGCCTCCATATTCCTCTATCCTTCTGCCATTCTTACTCCTTTAATTGCTTCAATTCTCCTTTCACATGTATATTTATATCATCTGCCCTTCCTACCTCTTGCTTGTTCTCACTTGTGTTATTTTCTCTAAATACTTCATATCCATCATTCTCTTTGAAATACTCTCATTTTCCATCCTCATTACATGTACATCCATACCATCTCAGTCTTGCTTCCTCTACTATCTCATGTACTCACACTCTTTCCTGGATAACTTCATTCCTTATCCTGTTTCTCGTGACAACTAACACGCTTCGCACAAACTTTATTCCCATGTGTAGCATTTATTGGAAATAAACAACCAAAGCATACAAAGAATTAAACAAGTGAACTCACCTAGGCCCCATTCAGATGTTTCACTTCACTATGTCCTCCCCGCACGAGACCACAACAACATGCCTCTATGATATTCACCGAGCGACTAAAAGAGGAAATATAGTGCAAGAGTGGACTGAGCGGTATCTCGAGGCGTGGTGGGAAAAGTGCGGTGCGCACGCGCAAGACTGTGGTGTTATGTTGCAACACGTGACCTGGAACATTCTACTAGCTCCTACGAGGTTCCACTGGTTTCTATCCATCCCCTCCCTTCTCTTCTTTGTTTTGTGTAGACCGTTATTTGTTTACCCCTCTACCCCACTTTTTTGAGATAAACTGAGAGTTTATAATGGTGTAGTTCAAAATGTACCACTACTCTTGTCAGGATCGTGTCCTCGGACACACCTAGGTGTCCTGGATGTTTCAGGAAGGTACTAAATTCCTTTTCGGCTTATTGTTCATAGAAATTCCTTTTTGGAGAGTAATATTAACAATTTGTAAAACTTTATTAATTTGAACTCTTTCAAATTAGCTTTCTTTAACATGAAGCCCCGTAAGGGTTCGTGCGATGTCACGAGTATTTGTTTACATATCAATTTTGAGAGATTAGATGTCTATCACCCAAACTGCAGAGCAATATTAGTATAGTGTTGTCAAAGTTAGGACTTGCAACTTATTACTCAAATGGCAAAGATAGTTTATTATTACTATATTGTTGTCCGAGTTAAGACGTGTAACTTATTGCCCATATGGCAGGGAAAGTTTACCTTAGCGTGAGCAATATTAGCATGTTGTTGTCAAAGTTAGGACTTGTAACTTAGTGCTCAAATATCAAAGATAGTTTATTCTTGCGTATGTGATATTACTATATTGTTGTCCAAGTTAAGACTTGTAACTTATTGCCCAAAGGGCCGGGAAAGCTTACCTTAGCGTGAGGAATATTAGTATAGTGTTGTCAAAGTTAGGACTTGTAACTTATTGCTCAAATGGCGAAGATAGTTTATTCTTGCGTATGTGATATTACTATATTGTTGTCCAAGTTAAGACGTGTAACTTATTGCCCATATGGCAGGGAAAGTTAACCTTAGTGTAAGAAATATTAGTATATTGTTGTCAAAGTTAAGACTTGCTTCTTATTGTTCAAATGGCAGAGAAAGTTCATTCTTGCGTAAATGATGTTACTATCTTGTTGTCCAAGTAAAAGACTTGTATTACCTGCGTGGCAGGGAAATATGGTATGTTCTTATGATCAAGGTCATAGATAAGTATAGCCCATACGGCACCCAAAGTTTCATATTGTTGTTGTAATGTTTTCTACCCTTTGGAGTAACCTTATATATCACATTGAATCGTAACCGATCATGGTTACTAAAAGTTCCCGTAACTCTTGTTTTTTGCCATTGCTTCATAGCACACTTCTATTGTTTAATATTTATCACCAATAAAACTAAAATGTTATTTTTGACATATTTCTTTATATCGAACCTTTATGATGCCGTTCTCTTATACCCGTAATATATATTGAAATAGTTGGGATGTGAGTTCATGGAAGCAGAAAGTGAATAGACCAGTGTCGGCCTACTCGCTTTTCGTTACTATCCTATCGGCTCCTCTGCAATTATTGGTTCCTTTTTTTTATGGTTAATATATGTTGTGCGCCAGTCTTATTCTTTTGGTAAGACTAAAGGTGGTGTTACACATGGACTCCACTTTCTCCATACAGGTCTCTTGCACACCTGTAAAACAACTCCCATTGCTGCCCTCATCTTCTTCTTCTTATTATTATTATTAGCACCGCGCCTTACTACCCATTTGGGTTATACACACTTACGCTAATGTGTAATGGCAGGGCGATTGTGAGATGGAATGGAGGGCCTACAGTTTAACGTGGGATCCGAACCACGGTGAAGGCCTGGCATTCCACACATTCACAAGTTGTGATTAATACATGTCTTGTCAGAGGTGAAGGAAGGGTTTGGTAATCAGATAAATTGGTGCCGGGACTGAGGATTGAACCCTGGACACCCAGCACAGAAGTCTGACACCTTACTCCTAGAGCGCCAGGTCATCTGTGCCCTCTTAATAGATTCCCTACACTCCCACCCTTTGCTTCAATCACACTTCCAAGATATTTAATATTCTGTACCTTTCTCCGCTCTACTTCATTCAACCTTGTGACGTTACTAAGCCTTATTGGGTGACCCGGTGGTCTAGGGGTAAGGTGTAAGACTTCTATGCTGGCGTCTGGGGTTCAATCCTCGGTCCCGGCAAAGATTTATCTGATTGCCAAACCCTTCCTTCACCTCTGACAAGACATCTTGTTAATGTGGGGAATGCCAGGCCTCCACCGTGGTTCGGATTCCACGTTAAACTGTAGGTCCTTCATTTCATCTCACAATCACCCTACCATTACACATTTAGCGTAAGTGCGTATAACCCGAAAGGGTAGTAAGACACGGTGCTAATAATAATAATAGTAATAATAATAATAATAATAATACTAAGCCTTATTGGACTCTTCCTTGTCATTGGCATCCCTTTACACTTTGCTGTGCTAAATTTCATCCACACTCTGTCAGAACCTAACTTCATTCATGTAGCCGTTCTTATCGTATCAACTATCTGTGCCACTTTAAACATAATTGATGGTGTTCCAAGTAAAGTGACACAAAGCTGATAGCATCATCATTTTATGATTATATACTAAGTAACTATGTATTTGTTTTTCTTACGCTTACAGAGCCTCCTTTTTTAAATTTAAATGTTGGCCTAGCCTACTCAATAGGGTACTGAATAAAATGTCATCTTCTCAAAGTTTTCTTTTCTTAATCAGAACTTGTTTAGCTATAATTATCCCTTGAAATGAACATAAATAAAAAAAATAATTTTTAAGCACCATTTGACTTACACATTCATCAACTTGCACGGGAACCTTCAGAACCAATTAACCACATAAGTTAAGGACTTCTTGTAAATGTACTACTAATGATGTGTAGGCTACCTCGTGTAAAATCACTAATAGAAGCACGCTAGGGCTACTGTAAGAATGTTGAATGTGTTGTACTATACCTGAAAACTAGTTTTTAACCAGTTTCAAAATCATACTGGGAGTTTGAATAAAACCTTTAAACAAAACAAACATTTAACAGGACCATGATGACTGAGTTAACAAATATTGGATCAAATTACATTATTTCAGTTTAATACACTGACAATGGTGTTATTTCTAAATTGCAAGAAAAAAAGTTAGCTCACCTTATTTTCATTATCGGTCCATTTTTTCTTTTTGTTTGGAGGCTCATTCTGAAAACAAAATTAAATTTGAAATTGCATGAAAATCACACACAAGTAAGTAATCATCTACAATCACAGTGTGAATCACACATGCACCCTTCCCTTGTTAAGTAATGTTATTTTTTTAGGCCAACAATCAAAATGGCCCACTTCAGTGGTCGGAAGGTCCAGCGAGTTTCTCTCGCATTAGACTGGCCTGCTAATGATGGGAAGATTGGAGTTCAAATACTGACACCTGGTCTTCTGAGGATGGTTTTCCCTAAGTGGTTTCCCGTTCTCCTTCTGCACAAATGAGGGTACCCGGATTACATATAAAATGCTTCCTTCTTCATCCATACCCGATTAGAGCAGTTATCATTTACCCACCTCAGTGGCATAGTTTCATATTGAGCTAGACTGCTGAGGACAGGTAGATTGAAGATCAAATATCGCTCGGGTGACCTGTGGGTGGTTTTTTCTAAATGGTTTTCCACTCTCCATTCAGACAAATGCGGGTTAATTTCTTCTAAATTCAATCTTATCAGTTCCTAATCCATTAGCATAATTAATACTTAAGCATATAACCTGAACAGGTAGTAAGACGTAAGTGTTGTTATTGTTATCATCATCATTATTATTATTAGCACCGCATCTTACTACCTGTCCGGGTTGTACGCTCTGACGCTAATGTGTAATGGTAGGGTGAATGTGAGATGAAATGGGGGACCTACAGTTTAACGCGGGATCCGAACCACGGTGGAGGCCTGGCATTCCCCACATTTATAAGTTGTGATTAATACACGTCTTGTCAGAGGTGAAGGAAGGGTTTGGCAATCTCCCAGTTACAGAAAATGTAATCTATTACAAGCTTCATCCTCTCGACCACTTGTGAAGGTGTGTTGATTGATGAGCATGAACAGTAGGCCTACACACTAGGCATAGTACTTCAGTTGTGTGTCTTACTTACATAACAATGCTACGCCCTATAAATCAATGTTAAGGTTAGGATTTTTATTTTAATCCCGATATTGTGATCAACTTAAAATGTTTGTGTAATGTAATGTTCACTTATAGTTCACTTAACATAAAGAAACTAGTGTGAGATCAGGTATAACCTAACAACTCAAGCAAAACATATGACAATGGATTTGAACCAGGGTTAGAAAAAAAACCCAGCCAGGTCAGGGTTTTTCAGGAAACTTTTAAACTTTGATTTTTACATGTGTTTTTAACTAAATTTATAATTTTTCAGTCAAACCTGATACATGTGTGATTGTGTGCAACGTGTTAAGTGTAAATTAAAAAGTAAGTTTGTATCCAAGCTGTTAATAATGTGACTAATAGACCTATGCTGCAAATAGGATATATGTTATGCCAGTCTGAAATAAATTAGACTTCTTTCATATAATGTTATGTGGTAAGTTTGGTAAAATATGTATTGCAATAATTATGATTAACACTGATTTTAGACATGTTAACCAACATAATTCTATAATTAGATAGTTACTAGACTAATGCTAGTTTTGTATTTAAATGTATGAACTAAAACAAGTTTTTAAGTATCTAACGTTCAAGAACATTCAATATAAAATATTCTCAATGTTAAATTTTACTTTAGAAAGAGACCAGGTAAAGATAGTAAAAATAATCACTATTAGATTAATTTATAATAGAGCACTAGAATAAATCATGGTTTAAATTAAGAGGGATAGCCAGCATACTTACCTTGGAGATATTGGAGTAGAAATTGTTAAGATAGAACAGTAAAAAACACACAAACACATTTTAAGGACAAGCTTTCACTGTCACAAACAGCTTCATCGAGTCAAGAGAGTAGACCAATGCTCTTGGTTGAACTGTAAGGTTGACTGTCCACAGCCGACTGTTTTTCAGTTATGACATCACTGTATAGATAGCAGCACTATGAATAATGTTATATTGAATCTAATAATAAGTGTGCTGGTAGGAAGGAGAGGAATTACCTAAGGTTGGGGTTAGGGTCTTGTCTGGATTTGATAATATATTGATGGACCAGTTCCCGTATCCTTAGTTGTGAAGGGTTGCATTATTTCTTTGTCCAGTGATTTGACCACCTTGGTTGTGTAGCAGTGATTAAAGTCAAGATTATGGGTTTCGGCATGTGATGCTACAGGCATATCTTTATTTTTCATTTTCGTGCCATATCAATGACTATTCATTCTCCTTCTTAGTGTTTCTCTTATGAGACCAATGTATTGTGCTTGGCACAGGTTGCACTCAAGTTGGTAGATGAGGTTTTCAGAATCACAAGTATGGTGGCCTTATGGTGGATAATTTATTTTTGTTATGTTGCTGAAGAGTGAATTTTTCAGTTTATATGTGGAGAAGGTTTTGCAGGGAAATGAAACTGATATTTGTTTGGGTTCGGGTTGAATGGTGGGGTCCAGCAGTTTGGGTTTTACAAGTAAATTGTGTAGATTGGCTTCTTGGAGATATGTTGTGTAGTGGTGGAGGATTGCAGTATGGGGAAACCTGTTTTCAAGAGATTGTTGAGTTTGTGGTGATGGTGTTTGTTCCTGATGATGTTGTGGGCCCACTATTTTGAGCTCTGTCTGACTACACACCAGTGCTTTGGGGTAGCCACTTTTCATAAAAGCATATTGCAGTTTTTTATTGTATTTTAAAAGGTCATTGTAGTCGGTGAAAATTATTTTGGCTCTAATGGTTATAGTATGTCTGGTACATAAAAAAAAGCTGCACTTTTTGATTGGAATATGCCACTTTCTGTGGTCATAAATGAGGTCAAAAGAGACCTTTTCAGATAGGGAGCCACATTAAAATCCGTGCAGGACACCAAAATGGCGGCTATTTATGGACGCCATTCTGGAGTCCTAGAATTGGTTGTATCTCAGCTCCTAATGGTTTGATTTTAATTTTAATTTTTTTGTTTAAAAGCTCTTATTAAGTACAATTTTTAATCCTATTTACTTTTCCCTAAGCCTTAAGATTTCCTCATAATTAAAAAAAAAAAATTTTAGTGTTTGTCTAGTTTTTTTAAATTTGTTTTTGTTTTTTGTGGGTGATTTCTCTTACATTTGTTTTCATTCTAATATAAAATTATACTCATATAAATCATTTAACATTCATTTTTGCAGATTAGACTGAATTTAATTATTTTCAAAATGACTTCAAGGCGCCTGCGGCTGGCAAATGTTGACTTTGAATCTCCACTTGAGCTTCGTGCTATAGATTGGACCAAATGTTGCATTTGTCAAGAATCTAGTGATGAAGGTTTGATTTTCCCAGCCTTACACACTGCAAAAGCACTTGTTGGTGCTGGCTACAAGACGCTTTCGGAAAATTTAACAGAATTTCAGAATCTCGGTGCATTGCCCCCATGGTTTGGATGTACAAAAGTTAAATGAGGGTGAAGGTATAGAAGGAACATTAAAAAAATAAAGCAAAGTGGCATAAAAAGTGTGTACTTAACTTCAACAGAACAAAACTAGCCAGAACAAAGAAACGCAAACGTTCATCCTCTTTGCCAAATGATTCACATGAGAACAGTCCACAGACTTTATTAGAGCCAGAATAAAAAAACCCAAGGAATATGCGTTGTTCCACATCATTTATTAAAATGAAAGATGAAATGTGTTTTATATGCAATCAAAAGGGCACTACTCGAAAACCTCTATATAGAATTGCTTCCCTACAAGACGACAAACTTAAGAGATGTGTCGATATTACCAATAACACAAACCTTAAAGCATTCCTAGAGGGTGGCGATTTGGTTGCTAAGGAAGCAAAGTACCACTCGAAGTGCTATACAAACCTGAACAATTGTCTGAGAGCATCAATTGGGGTAAAAGAAGAAGAGGTCAACTCCATCTGCGAGAGTATGGCTTCCGTTGCACGCTTCATAAGAGAGAAAAACAAGGCCTCTGAATCTGATAATACTGAGATTGTATTAAAAATGGCTCACTTAAAGATTATATATGCAAACAGCCTTGAAAATATTCTGGTAATGAAAAGTAAAGACCTTCCAAACACACATACCACCCATTTATGCGAGAGAATTCTCGATCACTTCCCACAGTTCAAAGCTCAACTTTCAGGCAGAGATTACTTCCTTTATCGTGATGGTGCTAATATTTTTTAATATATTCATTCTGAAAACCTTGATGATGATGCTGTTGCATGTGAAAGCTTTATTAAGCAAATTAGAAAGATCATAACCCAGCACAAAGCTACGCTTGATGGTCATCTGAACGATGATCAACAAGCTGCAAGCGTTCCTCCGGCACTTCTCTCTTTAGTGTGTTCTTTACTTCATGGCTATGCTTCAGAAGAGAATGTGACTAAAGCAACTCAGCCTGCTTTGACTATCAGCCAATTAATAGTTTTCATCCACAGTGAAAACATTCCAAAAGGCAACATTATTCGTCATAAGAAAAGTCATGAACCACCAGTTCCATTATACGTGTGCCTGTCTATATTTGGAAGAACACGAAATAATACAATAATTGAAAGCATGCATAAAAGAGGCCTCTCAATATCACCAAACAGAATTATGGAGATAACAGCAAGTCTGGCTCACTTGGAGATTAAGAGAGCTCAAGAAGAAGGTGTCCTATGCCCCTCAAATTTGCTTCATGGTCTCTTTGTGATTGGTGCGTAAGATAACATTGATCATAACTACAGCAGTACAACTTCAGAATCATCTTTCCACGGAACAGCAATTTCTATCTTTCAAATTCCCGGCGAAGGAGAAGTTGGTGAGCCTCGTAATTTCGCCACAAGCATTTCGTGTGTCGATTAAAGTAACAGGAAAGTGCCAGAGCTTCCAGACAACTACAATGTTGTCAAGACTGTAACACTGCCTTCCAAGCAATCTCCTGTGCCAATAGCAAGCGAGATCACCTGTTCTCAGATGTCAACTTCTAAATTTGGATCCAACGAAACAGGAATGGCTAGACCATATTCTTAGCGACAGAAAACAAAAACAAAAAATCCCTTTTCTGCACTCGCTGTGTATCAGGCTCATGAACAAGACAATGCTGTCATAAAAGGAAATAATGCTGCTGTTGGTCTGTTGCGATATCCAGCAATGTTAAGAAGGTGTATGCTGGCTGGGCCACAATTAGTCAGCATTCTGGATGAGTTTGAGTCAACAAGCAAAACAAACAGCACTGACAGGATTGTTCACCATGAACAATATACTGCTTACCAGAACAAGTTTAAAGACAAAAAACATGCATTAAAAGGAAGCTTTCTTGAATTCGGAAATCCTTTTGAGATAAACTCCTGTGCTCTTGTGGTTTGGGACACTATAATGGATAAAGAGCAAGTTAAAGCTCTATAAGGTGCTGAAGAAAAAGTGTTACAACAGTACAGCAACTATGTGAAAGAACGTTTGAGTAAGGAAGCAAAAGTGAGTGTGTTTGCTTCATTGCAGAAAAATGGGACCAAGTTCTTTGGATTTGCAAAAAAGAATAAAGAATCTTCCCCGATGATTTATGACTTGAGAAATGATGTTGAGCTTTTCTCTAGGGCTTTAATTGTAAGTCAAAACAGAGACTTAGATCTGAACAAGTTTTTTGAACATGAAAACACCAACGCTCTACCTTCTCTTTCCTCAAATGGTGTTCTGCGATCATGTCAGAAATCTCAGCTACTTAAAATCCTGGAAGAAACCATTGATCCGGTACAGTTTGAAGGATTCTGCGACACAATAATTTACGATGGAGCTGCACTAGTACATGCTCTTCCACCCAAAACATCACGGACATTTGGAGAATACTGTGATACAGAATTCAAACACAGGATTTTGTATGATTCTGAGAGGTTTCATGCAAAAAGAATACACATTTCTTGGGATACTTACTCAAAAACTTGCCTGAAGAAATTTTTGAGAAAGAAGAGAGGCTTTGGTCTTCGTCGCCAAGTATCACAAGGAAATATATTACCACAAAATTGGAATAACTTCCTCTGCTGCTGCTGCGATCAGAATAAGACCGAACTTTTCAAGTTCAATTACTTTGTTCCAGGTATGATTCGGAAGATGAGGACGCAGATAATTTGATTTAGAGACATTTGAGCTGTTAAGAATAAGTTAATTTGCAAGAGCATTTCTATTATTCAAACACTTTTGTAAACATTATGTTAATATCTTATTGTAATAGTAAAGTAAACGAAATATTAAAAACCAAAGTCTAGTTTCATTTGACCAGTAATTTCTCAAGCAGTAGTTTGTTAAAACAGATTTTCTTGGTGTCACCTATAAAGGAGATATTATGGATAATAAGAAAGATAGTTAGCAATGAAATTTGCGAGAAAAGTGAAATCTTCATAAATTCTTAAATTGTGGAGAAACCTTAAAGCTTATAGATAAATATATGATAACCAATTAGTTTCTTTTTAGCAAGAGCTTTCAAACAAAAAAACAAAACTTAAATCGGAATATTAGAAGCTGAGATATCATGGAATTAAGAACACTAAAATGACAGCTATAAATGGCCGCCATTTTGGTGTCCTGCACGGATTTTCAAGTGGCTCCCTATCTGAAAAGGTTTCTTTTATCATTACAAATGACTACAGAAAGTGGCATATTCCAATCAAAAAGTGCAGCTTTTTGGCTTTATTTGCTATGTACCAGACGTACTACTAGGCTATGTGGGAGTGATCTCTTTGTGCTCATAGGGTGGCAGCTGTCATAGTGAAGGTATTGTTGATGGTTGGTTTCCTTAGGTGTGCACAGTTGTTTTCAGGTGTCCCTGATGGAGTGTGATGTGTACATCCAGAAAAGTAATGCTGGATGTGGATATTTTCCAGGTAAATCTTAGTGGTGAAAATTTGTTGAGGCGTGTCAGGAAGGACTCTGAGTTGCTGAGTGGTGCTGGTCCAGATCATAGAGATGTCATCGATGTATCTGAACCAACAAAGGGGCTGTAGCAGCTATAAAAGACCACAATACTTGTGATTCTGAAAACCTCATCTACCAACTTGAGTGCAACCTGTGCCAAGCACAATACATTGGTCTTATAGGAGAAACACTAAGAGAATGAATGGTCATCGACATGGAACAAAAATAAAAAAAATAGAGATAAGCCTGTAGAATCACATGCCGAAACCCATAATCTGGACTTTAATCACTGCTACAAAACTAAGGTGGTTAAATCCCTGAACAAAGAAATATGCAAACCTTCATAACTAAGGATATGGGAACTGGTCCATCAATATATTATCAAATCCAGACAAGACCCTAACCTCAACCTTAGGTAATTCCTCTCCTTCCTACCAGCACACTTATTATTACCGTCAATGTCACAATAATAATATAGTATATAACACCATTTTTAGTTTTTCTACCTAATCTATTTATTTATAGTGCTGCCATCTATACAGTGATATCATAACTGAAAAACAGTCAGCTGTGGACAGTCAACCTTGCAGTTCAACCAAGAGCATCAGTCTACTCCTCGACCCGATGAAGCTGTCTGTGACAGTGAAAAATTTTCCTTAAAAATGTGTTGTTTTTTTTACTATTCTATCTAAACAATTTCTACTCCAATATCACCAAGGTAAGTGTGCTGGCTATCCCTCCTAATTTAAACCATATTAAATTATTTAATAATCTAGTTAGCTATTTTTATTGCTTTGTCATGGTAATACAAGTATACAACTTCAATCAAGGATAAGTCAAAATGGACAACAATATCGAATAAGTTTAGTATTAAAGCTCTATTATGTTATTATGTGATCATTGATCTTAATTTTAACAATTTGTTAGTAATCAAATAATTTATTATAAGTGGAAATATCAATATTATCTAAATTAAATAGCCTATGCTTACCAATGGGTTTAAAAAATTGATTATTACATACATCAAGTGGAAGCTGAAAAATGACAATCCTAAGAAACTTTCGATCTCTATCTTGAGCTTAAATAACGAGCACAGCTCAAAGTTGGAAAACCGAGTACTCACAGAGACGTAATATTTTCTTGGCTGTACCCAAAATGAACAACCAAAATGAAACACTGTAGCTTTCAGTAAATTCACACGTGGGAAAAAAAGAAAATAAGAAGATGGAAAACTGTGTAGGTAGCTACCTACATACTGTTGGACCAATCAACTTCATGGCTAAAGAGGGGAGTCCCATGCATAATCAATCAGTGCCAACTGTCTAGCTAAAAGAGGGAATCCCCTGCCAAAATAATGTGACCTTCAAATATGGCTACAGAGGATAATCCCCTTCTGATGTATCTGAATGACTCACTTCCTGTTCATTTACTTTGAGTTTTTCACACACCTTGGCTGCTTATGTGAGTCTGTAATGTTACATTAAACTGTAAACATAGGAAATTTTGAAAAAAAAATCTGCATAGCAAACCAAGTGGGCCCACCCGGGTGGTTTTTTTCAGGTTTGGCCCACTATGGCAAACCCTGATTTGAACTGTCTAAAAACAAATTGTTCACTAAAATGAAACCCAATCATTTATGGCTGATTAGGCTGCAAGTACTTGCAAAATAAGCTTTGTGCCTACTTACTGGATATACAAAATAAAGTGTAACATAAGGCTGGAGCAAAGTTTTATGGGCCATGATGTGCTAAAAAAAACTGAACTGAAAATGTATCTGCATACCATAAACAAACAAATTATGTAGGTACTTGGAAATAGCCCTGTTGACATCACTCACTTTCGACACTTTAGCTCAGTCAATAGCATGTCTATCTGCTAAGCTAAGGGGTCCCGGGTTCGATTCATTGCATGGTCGAAAATTTATCATGAAAATATGGGTTTACCCTTTCACATTGATAAATTGATGGCTGGGGACTGAATGTTATGCGTGACCTAGTCTTAGAATAAATTATAAGGCATACAAAGCTACAACAGGCCCAGCCAACCGTTAGTGGAAAATATAATGGCTTGAATAAGAAAGTGACCCATGCCAGAGGCTGGAAACAGTAATGGATGCAATGTAACAGCTAACTCACTATATAAGTGGCTATTTCAGGAATGTGGTACGTTCAATTAATGTGAACGTTCTCTCTTTGACCACTCTTAAGTTAAGTTAATTTCAGCTTGATGGCTTCCATTTAAAATAATGAGATCCATTTTGCTAAGTGAAATATAAGATGATCATTGATCCTGGCAAAAAACTTAGTTAAGATCATATTATTTAACAAGTATATATAGGATTAAATAGCAATAGCTTGCTAGTTGTATTTTAAGATTAATTTAGTGATTGCACCCCGTCATTGATTTAAAATAGATTGATATAGAAAAACTATTATTTTAGTGGGGGTGAAAAAAAAATGAACATAGAAGTTCCTGATAGTTTGAAATTCCTTTTTGTTTCAGTATCAAGAATACTGTGTAATCATAAATCTAGAGTTAATGTGTATATAGCTCCTTCATAATTTTACCATAATTAAAATTGATAGCTCGGGACAAACTAAATTTGAATACGCCAACAAAAACTTTTATTTATTTAGATTGAATAACGTACTCAAAGGCAGCTTTGGTTCTATCGAATTACGCCAATGACGACGTGCGTCTCTCGTAGGCTTGCGCATAGGCATATTTATTTATTTATTTTAGGGCATAGTTATCATGTATGGGTTAATCTATAGCTAATATAACTTTATATAGAGTAGGAATGTACTATTAATCCAAAATTGACTATATTTGAAATACATAAATAGCATTGAGGATATTAAAAATAGTAGAAATATGGTACTAGAATTTTTCTCAGATATCTAGCCTACAAAAAATATTCATACCAAATTTAAAGAATCTTCTTCTTCACTCGAAGACAAAGTTACTATGTTGTTGACGTTCATTTCTTAACTTATTGAACACATATAAAAACATCAAATTAACGTAAACAAAAACATTGAGAACGTTTAAAAATACAACAATTTTAGACTTTAAAGTTGCAGTTTTGCATGTAAACTGTGGGCTTTTTTAATGTATATGATACCAACATTGAAACCAGACAGGGCTGCCATATAATTACAATTTTCTGATTGAATCGATTACCACTATTTATTAGAGCACTAGTTCACTTGGTTAAATACATTGATAAATATAATATAACTGGATGGACATTTGTGGCTGAAATTTTCGAGCTGTCGTATGGATAAAATGTGTAAGAGAGAGAGAAGCTTTCAGGTATATTTTTCTCTCTTACACCCTTACAAGGCACGGTGGCATTTTGACATAATTAATTAACTTGATTGAATCTATGAGATTCATCAATGTCTGATTAGTTTAATCAAATAAATGTGTTAGTAAAATATTTTAAGAGCATAAAAAAGTTCGAAACTGATGAGTCTTGTCTTTAAATAAGTTTATGTAGGGTAATCTATCCGTTGATTTTTGAAGGAAGCTCGTTTGTAAGTCTTTAATCTCATACCAAAAGCCTACCCAAAGTAGTAATAGGTAGGATAAAAGACCTTCCAGAAGGGAATTTCTACATCCATTCTAAATGGCCGTTTATCCTAGCAAAATGCTAAAATTTATGGTGGTATTCTGGTACGGAATAAATCCTTGCAGATTGGGGTTCTTACTAAACTCGTGGTTTAGTAGATACCGTAATTTCTACAAGCCTATAATCTAAATTATCGTTTGAACGCAAGACTTCTACACAAAATATGTAATTCAAACCGATGTAATACATTTTTAACTAACTTGTTTCACTATAGTTATCGAACTTTTAACATAATATGGTTTCTAAAGGCAATATACCAAAATTAATATGAGTTAACTTTAAAAAAAACACAGTAATATAATAATACTTTCTCCAAGCCTATAACCTAAGTGGACATTTTAACGTATGGCAACTACACAAAGTTTGTCATTGGAACATATGTAATCAAGCTTTAAGATATCTTATTCATTATTTATCAAACTTTAAATATAATTATACCATTATACTGTATGAACATAAACAAAGGCTTTGCCGAGGACCAAAGCGTGACGCTCAAGTTTATCATTTGCTTCATTGTGGGGGGAAATATGTGATGATTTCTTTCAATGTCCTTATGCAAAAACATATATCAGATGAATAAAAGTGTTATTATATGAAAATAGTGAAGTACTATGCCATAATTGCCTGAAAAATTATTTATATTAAGGGATATACAATTCAGTTTTACTGGTAATACTGTACAAATACAAATAAAATCTTTAATGTATTTAAATAGGCAGTTATCATCCATGTTGTTTACTGTTTGCCAATAATACACTTATATTTAAAGTTGGCTATTAGCTTGTATATTGGTTTCAGGAACCATATTATATTGAAAGTTCGATAAATATAATTAATATCTTCAAACTTTATTATATTTGTTTGAATGAAAAACTTTGTGTATTTACCATACATTCAAACGATCACTTAGGTTATAGGCTTGTAGAAAGTATTATTATATTAACTTAAAAAAAAAAAGGTTGGCTCATATATTGTGTATTGCTTTCAGAAACCATATTATGTTGAAAGTTCGATAACTATATTGAAACAAATTTACTAAAAACTATATTTCATTTGTTTGAATGGTGTACTTTGTATAGAAGTCTTACGTTCAAACGATAATTTATGTTATCGGCCTGTAGGAAGTACGATATCTACTAAACCCTGATTTTAGTAAGAATCCCAATCTGTAAGGCTTTTGGGAGGATAAACGGCCATTTAAAATTAAAGTAGAAATTCCCTTTTGGAAAATCTTTTATCCTACCTAAACACTACTATAGGGTAGGATTCTGGTACGAGATAAAACCTTCCAAGAAAGTTTCCTTCAAAAAGCAATCGTTTATATAAGCCTAAAATTATTTATAAAAAACCTCACCTGCTTTGAACTTTGTTATGCTCTTAAAAGTCTTTATTAACACATTTTTTCATTTAATTAATGATACATTGGTGTATCTCACATATTCAATCAAATTAATGAACGATTTCAAAATGTCACTTTGTTTTATATGGGTGTAAGAGAGAAAAATATCCGAAAGTTTATTTCTCTTAAACGATGGTATGCGGACGACAGTTCAAAAATTTCAGCCATAGATTCCCATCCAATTATATTATAGAGTTCAATACAGGTAACATTTATTTCAATGCAGCCACAGGTATGGAGAATAAAAATAAAAATTAGCCACACCATCTAAAAATTGAAAATTTTATTTTTTGTATTTGAAGGTTACATATTTGAAGATGATATGATCTAAAGAGATCACTGAAAGATTATGAATTTTATACGTTTATTAAGATTTTTTATGAATAATTGAAATAACAATTTAAGATTATTAAATTTTTATTTTAAGGAATTTACAAATTTATTAAGAAATATTTATTATGAATATTTATTTAAGGTAATGAGAATTTTACATTTGTATTATTAATTGTCATAATTGTTGAATTATTACTGTTGAAATACAAGCAAACCAGTTTTTACCGCTTCATCGTACCGTTATTCATTTCATCAGCCATTAAAAGAGAATACACCACTGATTTACTTTTGAACTTTTGCTACCGAAATCAATCACCTTGGATATAACAAAGACACGACAAACATTACATTACAAGTCTGTTAAACGCAACTGAACACAATACTAAAAAAAACAAAGAAGACAACAACGCACATGCGCAACAACACAAGAGGCTAGAAA
>CABFOW010000606.1:160672-236514 GCA_902141385.1 Timema californicum
TATATATATATATATATATATATATATATATTACATATTGACAATATTATTCTCTTAATTTATATATATTTATATTTATATATATATAAAATTAAGAGAATAATATTGTCAATTGAGAATAATATTGTCAATGCTTTCAAATATTCTTTAGGGTCAAATCAGGGACATTACAACAGACATATTGTTAAAGTTATAATAATTTAACTACATGGTGGTGTCACTTTTCTTCCACCCATCCCTCAATACCCTAAAGCCAATATAAAGTAATGGCTATTAGTTAAGTACGTCTTCCTAGCTCGCTTGCTAACCGGTCAGTGTTTTGCGTCTAACGCTTCCTTTCTCAATATTATCAAAAACAGACGCTACAATCTGATGTGCTGATTGGCTAGCTATTCACACCAAACCTTCCCTTTCCACTGTGAGGCCACACATGCAAGCCACCATCCCTTGTCTATGCAAGCCACACGTGCATCTCCCTGCTTCAGGGTAAAGATAAAATAAAACAACACGATGCTTAAAAGTGAAAGATAAAAGTAATAAATTTAGATGACGCTATAATTACAACAAATACTTTATTAGAATGAAAATCTACTAGATTATAATGTTAGGGCCTAAAAATGAAGTTAATGAATGAAATTTTAAACAAATATGGCTTACAACATTGATCATGATTTGGACTGCTTAGTATTAATATGAAACCCCACACTTTCTTATGACTAAACATCTGATCTGATTAATTTAGTAATATTAAATACAAATTAAATTAGGCCTAGAAAATAATAATACATTATAGATGCTGTAGGTCATTTATTGAAATAAGCCTAACTGATTGGAAAACAATAATCTACTATAAGTGTAGTAGTATTCTTAGTATATAGATAATGTTAATATGATTTCTAGTAAACTTAAGGGGGTAGGTGGATTTTGTAAAACGATATATAAAGTATTTTTAAATGTCTTTGACTATTATAAAATACAATTAATTTAAATTTATTGAACAGGTAAAATTAAAACAAGTTATAACATTATAAAAGTTTAAAATTTTAATTTACTTCCAATTGAAGTTATAAAAAAAAGTTTTATTAGTGAGACCTAAACTCCATTTAATTCAATGAGCAAGGTTTTTGAATCCACACCCCAAAACTTTCAATTATTACGTTTCTACTGGGTCGGGGGGAAGCTAGGTCACTCAAGATTTAGCTTACTTTCTATAGGTTTCCCCACGTATTTCACGTTTAGCCGCGCAGCATCTTCATTGCTGCCCGAGGCTGGCCCAAAGCCAAGTGGCTTGCAAGGTTCCCTCCCTCAATATTGTCCATCTTTCTTTGTCTTACGTAAGCATTGTTCTGACCCCTCCCCCGGCCATATTTACACAAAAGGTTTCTTAAGTCAATTTTTTAAATTCCATGTTTTTTGCTCATTTTAATTAAATTCCTGGACAATTTCCTACTTTCCTGATATTTATTGTGTTTTCTTTTCTTTTTTCTATGCATATTGCCACCCGTTACAATAATGGGACAAGGATGAAAAAAAAATAGAATCCATAGAAAGTGTATGCAGCATTTATTTGAAGGGAGGGTGGGAAACAATTTTGGATAAGCCATCTATATACAACCACTGGGGTCCAAACCCCATCTCCTAATCAGCAGAAAACATATTCGCATTTTTGGTCCTCATGATCACCGATGTGAATGAGCTTGCTACTTGATCAGTTTATGTTTCGTTCTCTTTAACCAAACCATTTTCTATTAGTATCTCTCGACATATTTACTCCCTGATATTAATGCTGTATATAAACTTATGCTTAGTGGACTAATGAATAAAATATTTTATTTTACTATACAAATATCTTATATAAATTAAAGTAGATTTCCTTTCTTTTGAACGTCTTGTAGTTTTTTAATTAAAAACTATTTTTATAAGCAGGGTGATTTCTCCAATGTTTTTACCATTTAAAATAAACTCACAATTCATCAGATCACTACATTAACAACTTGCACTGAACATTATGTACCGCCCAAGCTAGTCTGTTGGTAACCTTTCAGGTAAAGATAATTGAAAGATTTACAAACCTCCCTCGGCTCTCTGACAGCAACCTAGCTTTTTGCAAGAATAGAAGGGAGGTACAAAACCCATCTCCATTTTAATTTCAACTAGAAATATATTAACATTGTTTAAAAAAGTTTATTCATTTAATTAATATAAAATACTGGTTGTGATTATACCGATGGAAGCGTAAACTGTGCATCTAGTCAGTGAAATTTTAAATTTCATTCTAATTTCACCGTTTAAAGCTCAAACATGTTTATTAATTTCTATATGATTTTTATAAAATTACTAAGAGTTTTTATTTAAATTTGGATGACTACAGCATTTTCAGCATATCGTTACCTTTAATTCGACTTAAAAATACTTTATTATTCATGGTAGTTGAAATAAAAGTTTTGAAAGCTTAGCCTTTAGTTTAATGGGTGTAATGCAGGTTGTATACTACCGCGTCTCTTGAAAAGCTTCTTCTTAAGATTCGGATGGACATCTCGAGGTTTTGTAAATCTCTCCTCCAAGTATTACTATGTATATCACCTCACTAGAGGCGCGCTACTGTAGCTATGGCAGTCACTACACCAACCCCTCTCACCCTTCTTTATTTCCGCCCCTTTCAGAGTGTACTTACATTCCATGCTAATTTCCTAGTCCTTTTAACCTTTATTGCTTGCTGGACAAAAAAAACAAAACCGAGCTGTCACTAATGTATTCTCCAAGGAGTGATACCGAGTTTTGAGCCGATCTAGGTGTTTTATAGAATGACGTCCAAAGTAAAAGGACAAGGTCTCGAATCCCTGTCAAAGTACAATTTTCCTTAGTTACCTTAGGAAATAATTATTTACAGTCAATTGTAATATTTTTATTTAGTTTATCTATTCCTTTAGGAAAATAAAAATATATTTTCTTTACTATATTAAAAAATATATTCATTTCTTTTTTGTTTTTTGCTGTTCCATACTTGTGCAAACTATTTAAATACACGGTATAAGGAGTTTAGAATTAAAATAAGCGCGCCACAAATTGTTTGAACAGAAGATAGAACAACCAATGCGCAAATCACACTTTGGTCTAGATGATAGGTTGTTAAAAAAAAATTGGAAATTAAAAAAAAAAATGTAATGGGTCGAAAAAAGATGGCCAAAGTTGGTAAAAATTGTCATTTTTTAAATGTTATTTCCATTAAATAGAATGTACACACTGTACGCCTAATTTACTTTACAAATAAGCCCTACTGTTAAATTTTTCTAAACACCATACTAAAAAAAACATTGTATTTTAAGATCTAAAAAAAAATTAAATAAAACTCGAAAAATCACGTTTCCATTTAAAATCATTAATTTATTACTATAATATGATTATAAACCATCTAGAACCAAGTTTTCTTTTTCTATTGTTTCATTCAGCCCACAGGTTATTAACGGCTTAATCTGATTGGGTAGAGATGAGGAAGGCAGCTAAGAGGAAGTGAACACACATTTTCTTGGAGTGAAGATGGGAAAAACAGACTGATATATCATTTGTGGAAAACTGTTAAATGTATGTATGTGTGTATATATACACACACACACACATTTAATGGGAAAATCATCTTCAGTTCACGCAGATGAGATTAGAATCTCGACCTCCCCATCAAAGCCGATCAAACCAACAGCAAGCAACGGCTAGAACAAAGCCGATCAAGCCAACGGAAAGCAATGGTTAGAACACCGCTGCGGGTAACTAAGCTTTGTAAACAAATATTTACTTTCTCTAGACACCTCAGAGCAAGAATATTGTGATCGCCAAAAATTTGAAATCGAGATTTTGATAGAATGTCAACATTTCATGACCCTATGACACACACAAAAAAAGTTGTTTTCACAATCCATTCTGTCTGACTGTTTATACCTTGGCTTAGGTTAGAGCCGAAACCATTTTACTGATTGGGCTAAAACTTTGTATCTGGGGACCTTATTAAAAGCTATCTGAATTGTTTTTTTTGGAAACATAACCCCTAACTGCCGAAATCTATAAAAAATTCTAGACACTTAACTTCTAGAAGCTATCTGAAGTGTTTATCTATTATTGCAACACAGTCCCCTAACTGCCGAAGGCTAGAACAAATTCTGAATATCAAACACCAATAGTAGCTATCTGAAGTGTTTTTTGGCAACATAACCCCCTAAATGCCGAAATCAGGGAAAAATTCTAGATAATAAACACCTCTTGAAGCTAACTGAAGTATTTTTTTTTATGGCAACACAAAACCCTAACTGCCGATAGCTAGGAAAAATTCTAAATATTGTGCCTTTTATGGTAATAAATCCTCTAATTTGTACTTTTACCTTAATTTAGGATTGTTTGAACCATAAATAAGGCCATATATATTTTGTTCATAAATTTATTTGGGGGGAGGGGGGNNNCCCCCCCCCCCCCTTGACTACGGCCTTGCTGGCAGTATTTCTTTATTATAAAGCGTCATAGTTGTCAAAGATCTATAAAAAAAATTAAAGCTAATTAATATTCTAAGCACAAAGTTTTTTTTAAAAAGAATGGGGAAAATACAAAAAACTTCTTAGCTCAGCTACTTGCCAATTCTTCAAATAATTGTATTGAAATGATTAGGCAGGAAAGAGTTTTTTTCCCTTAATCAGTAACTGTTCTTAGAATACAAGTTAAAAAAATTACTGACAGAATAAAACATATCGCTTGCCTTAGTAAGATATTTCCTATTGCGAAGTCACGATTCAGAATAATAAACTAGAAAAGTTAGGGTTGGAACTTTAACTTAACAAGCAACCTTACCAATTTTCATTAATATTTCATTAGATGCAATTATTATAAAAAAAAAGTTGCAAAAGCCACTTTTACATTGTGAAAGTTACATGAATTTACATTAAAAAACCTATAAGAAAAGAAAAAAATAACATTTAAAGTACCTAGCCTACTTTTTTTTTATCAGTATTCTTTAAAAACTTGTAAACCAGACTAAAGTGTGTTGAATAAATAAGAAATTTAAAATAATAATGTTGAATCCATTTTCAAATATAAGGAAGACATTACATACCCTACCTGCCGTACTTTAATCATAAATTTGCTTAGCTACTACGTAGAGAGACATACAACACAATGGTATATTACAATATAGTTATAAGTTATCAAACTATAAATATTATCTAATATAAAAAAAAATTTATATATTTAGGTATTTAATCACTCTATCTTACTACTCATCTGGACTATACATTGATGTAATTTTTCACTAATGTGTTAGGGATTAGTAAGGTTAAAAATAAGAGGAAGTGTACCCACATTTATATGGAGGGAGAGCAGAAAATAATTTAGAAAAACTACCCCAATATACCCTAGTGGGATCAAACCCCAATCTCCCCATCTTCGATAGTCTATTCTATTGCGAGACAATCTGCACCGAAGTGGGTGCATTAAAACTACTATATATTGATGAACAAATTATTATTGATTAGTCAAAAATTAGGGTGCAATCTTAGCTATAGAATTGTTTTTCAATATAATCTTTACATTCTCATTTATACTTGAGATATAATTTTTTTCACTATCACAAAACTAATTAAAAGTTTTAAAAATTATAAATATATTAAAATGAAGTTACCTGAACTTAAGTAGTGCACAATGACAGAAAATATGTTTGTTTAAAATATACCCTCATTTAAAGAGAACAAGTTTTGAAATAAGCTATTGGTGAGCCAATATTTTAATTTATCCACATCAATTTTTTTAAACTGTTCTAAGTGTATTTGGTTAGTATTCGAAGCCCAACCTAATGGGTTAGAATAGCAAAGTAAAATTAAAGGATTTGAGCAGGTATGCTTAAAAATCTTAATCTAATAAAATTATAAATTAAACTACCTGAATCTACTCTGATTGAAAATGCATGTTGTTTGACCCCTACAATATAGAAATATATTTTTGAAGGCGTGATATGATTTATTTCAAGACCCATTTAAGATGCAAACTTTAAAATACTGTTTTGTTAATATTAATTTAAATGAACAAATTATGTAAGCATTTTATTTTTTATATGTTTATTAAGTCCATCTTATTACATTCCATAAATAAAAGGCATCAGTCTGGCGTTGTCTGGTTTCCTGCTGACATGGAGGAGAGGTCAGGGTTAAAATCTTGGTTGGGTCTACAGATGTATTTTTTTACTAGATGTTTCTCTAATTTGTCTCAACACAAATGGGAATACTACACAATATATAAATTCTACATTCTTACCCCTATCCCATTGGTTTAGGTATGTATATAGTTTGGGCGAGTAGTAAAATGCAGACCATTGAAAATATCTTATAAATAATAAGTGCAGTACCTGCTTTGGTGGCTGCATTGTCTAAGGCATAACTATCACAATAGAATAGACTGCATATGACGGGAAGATTGGCGTTCTAATCCCTGTTAGGTGTAGTGATTTTTTTTCCTAAATTATTTTACTCTCTCCCTCTATACAAATGTGGGCACACTTCCTATAAATACAACCTTCTTCATCCCTAACTCATTAGCGTAATTAGTAAATATGTTTATAACCTGAACCAGTACTAAGATGCAGTGATAAATAAGAAATAATTTCATAAAATGTATCTAATTAAGTAGAAGCCTTACTTTTCTTTAATTATGAAGTATGGTTCTATCTAAAAATACAGATAAATCCAGATAAGGGGGCAAACTTTCGGGATAAACCCGGTGTTCACTTCTTTTGCTCTGAAAGATAGCAGTCTTACTGTGTCAGTTTACTCAATGGTGTAGCTTCTAAGATGATGATGATGGTGATGAAATCCATCAGGGTAAGACTGCAATCTTTCAGGGTGGACAAAATATTCACGAAAAAGAATAATTTAAATCATAAATTGAAAACAATATGGATCATTTTTGAATTTATGTGAATTATACTATGTTTCTATTTTAGGTTCCTATCTAAAAATCTTTTGAGAGTTACATCTGGCTTTGTAGCGTTTTGTTGCCGGAAGAAATGGCTAATCAAAAAGAGATTATTGTTCAAAAATGGCTGGGTACTAACTTAGTGTTGCTTCATTACATAGGTCTATGGCCTGCAGATGATTCCAATGTATTCTACTACATCTATGGAGTGTTCATACTAAGTTTTGCCATCAATCATATGGTTAGTGCAAGTATTATGTTGTACAATGCCTGGAACAACACAAATGCCTTTCTATCCATTCTGAGTCTCATCCTAGTTTTCTCCGAGACTATAATACGCAATGTGGTTATAATCATCGAGAGAGAACAATTTGAGAAACTTTGCATGCAGCTGGATGCCAACTACTCAATAATGGAAAAGAAACAAACAACATCGAAAATCATATCAAAAAGAATCGAGAGATTATCACTGATGTTCATGTTCGGATGCATTGGCTCATCATTTGTTTGGCACATCGAACCTATCTACCAAGTGATTTTACTGTGGACAACTGCCGATTTTGATCAGAATTACAAGAGAGTTTTAGCCTTTGATTTGTATTTCCCATTTGATTGGAGACTAAGTCCCATGTTTGAATGTGCTGTGCTCTATGAACTGATTGAACTGTTTTTATTAAGCTGTATGTATAGTACGGTAACATGCATTCTAGTTACTTTTATGGGTCATATCTCAGGACAGTTGCTTTCCCTCACAGATATATTGAATAGCTTAAATACAGATAATACTAAAGATCTTCTTTTGAGTCCCAAAGGAAATAAGAACTTGCAAAGAATTGATCTTTCTAAGACTAAAACAAATGCTAAACTGAATAAAGACACACCACCAAATATCATCGAATATGCTTATGAATCCATTACAGTTAATAAACTCCAAATGGAAATAAACCCAATTCACAATCCTATAAGGATTGATGATAGTACACACTTGAACTTTGTTGCAAATGAGATCATAACTAATCATTCACTATTAGAAGAATCACATTTCGAAGATGACATGAATGGGGCTATCTTGTCCCTCGGTGGGAAAAATAAAGAAGTTGTCTTTTCTAAGCATTCACGGTTGGACAATAAGGTCATCAATGCTGGGATAGAATGTCATCTGAACCAGTGTATCGAGTACCACAAATTAATAATAAGGTATTTATATTATCGTGTCATTTTAAATTGTGTCGATTATGAACACTAAGAACTCATAAAATTGTATATGTTCAATTTATTTCAGCTTTGCTGAAAGATTTGAGAAGTTAACAAGCAAGATTTTATTTTTTCAATACATCGTGTTGACTCTCCTTATATGTTTCACAACATATCAAACTGTGGTGAGTGATTACAAGTTGTAATTTTAAATATTATGTAATTTTTTCCCATGGTATTTTTTTTAACCACTTTAACATGATTGTGTAGTTATCTATCACCTGATAGCTACTATGGGGGATTTAATTCCACTGCTAATTGATAGTTAAAAAAAAACAAGAAAAGACAAGCCCTTCGAAGCCTTTAGAAAAATATATGTATGTATGTTATTATATGTACAATATTAACCTCTTATGATGGTCACATTTTCTAAGATTAAAATTTTAAGATAAAAAATAAAGATGTGAATTTGACACAACATAGTTTTATTACAGAATCTTAGTTTGTCTAGCTCCTTCATTCTCTTAAATAAGCACGTCATCTCACTTTAGTTTTCACTATTCTTTCCTTAAGTCTCTGTTACATCCTAACAACTCCATTTCTGGTCATATCCTCTTCAAGTACTTTTTATATTAATGCTCTCAAACTTGTTGATTAATTACATATTTTTCAGTACAACTTCAATTCTGTAACAAATTTCCTCAAGTTCTCCACCTTTGCCATAGTAATGGTAATAGAGCTCTTCATGTACTGTAGTCATGGCGAAGCCATTATTACATCGGTGAGTCAGTTGCAATGTTAATATAAAATAAGTTAATAGGTAGACTCTATTTAACTTGAAAGGTAACTACCAGTTTTAATTTGATGGATTAACCTACGACCCTTTCTTATAAGTGATACCATAATGTAATAATTCAAGTTAAGCTTTCAACGTTTAAAAGGTAAGATAGCAGCCTTATTGTAGCCATTTACACTATTGCTTCATCTTATTCTTATAGCTTACACACCAGTATCAGCCTTACCTTAGCTGATACACTATGGCTCCATATTATTTTTATAACTTAACCAAAATGAAACCAATCAAGTTATGCTTGTTATCTTTCAGGGTAAACAAAAGGTATGTACAGTAACCCCATGACTTCTTTGGTGCTGACTGACAGCTCACAGCTGACAGCTAAATGCTTTGGAAAATTATCAGACCAAATTATTTATTCCTACGCCGAACCATATGATCTGCAAAAACATGTGTTTAGCATCTGTCACTTCTGAAGGTCAACATTTAGGTATATACCTAAATGTTGACTGTCATAAGTCAGCTGTGAGCTGTCAGTCAGCACCAAAGAAGCCATGGGGGTACTATAGTTTGTTTGCATGACAACTTTTTAACTTAATATTTTCTCAGCATTCCTCACCTGAAACATCTATAATGTATTCCAAATAACTTATCCTGTCTGATAAATTTGAGATTAAAACCCCTCCTTTTAACTGGGCATTGGACTAACCCCACCCTCATCCCCGAGGTGTTTTTAGCAGGTGCTGATATCTTATTATAAAAAAAAATTACAGTTAAATATTGTTCTTAAATTAAAAAAAAAATCCTTTGGATTACAATATGACCGTCATAAATGCCAGATCAAACATATATTTTACTTCTTTACCAAGGTTCTTTGGTTGAATGTAAACTTTAATTGGTTATAGGGATGTAAAGAATTTTTTTTTGCAATAGTGCAGTTGGTACTTTTTTTCTGGCAATTTTAGGCAAAAAAACAAACAATGAAGCCAAGAACAGTGACTGATGCTATTTTATAAAAAATATATTTAGTTTTTATGTTGTTAATTATAATTAAAATCAACATTATTGACCATGAAAGCCAAGTATTCAATTTTAATGTGCCATAAAAGTTCGTAAAAATATGTCTCATGATATTTTGGTGTCTACCTAAAATGTTCTTACTATAGTTATTGAGAATTACTGTAGATGTATGTAAATTGTTCTAGGGATTAATAAATATTTACCCACTTCAGTGGCCAAATGGACTAAGCTGTCACTAGTGTTAGACTAACCTGCTGATGACAAGGATACCAAGATTTGAATCCAAAGATAGTGATAAAAATAATCTATTTTATTTTCAGAGCCTTAAATTAAACGAAGCCATTTACAATTTGGGATGGTTCGATCAATCGAAGAACTTCAAAACAACAACTAAGATAATGCTAATGCGTACCCAGAAACATATCACCTTAAGAGCTGGACCTTTCTATGTTATATCATTAGCTACATTCCGTCATGTAAGTATCCATAGGAGCTTAAGATACTTTGATAGCATTGAATTTTCATCAGCATTAAAGGTGACCTAATCGACAAACTAGAGTGCTTAGTTCTCTCAAGTTTACATTTTGGTCAGGTGCTCTTGAGGGTTATTTCTCACACCCCTTTTCCAAGTAAATATTGGTCCTTTTTTAAATTATTTACAATGATTCCCTTATACTATGAATGCAGCTTATAAGATAGGAACATTACACTTACTCCCTTTGACTATGTATTTAGATTAATTGTAAGATAAGTACAGCATAACTGAACACTAAGAAACTTGGTACAGAAAATGCATTTAAAATACTGCACATTTGAATAGTGTGATTATTAGGGATTTAATTCTGTGCTCGGGGTGAATTTTTAAAATGTTTTTCCCGATCACTTTCTAGGTAAATATTGATATATTTCCCTAAAATCACTCTTATTTACACTTTTATCTTAAATTTTATATCAATTCACTAGTAGTATGATTATTATTTTCATGGATTGTTCAACTCCAGAAAACTCCAATTCTACATACTAACTATTATTTCGTAGAAAAAAAAACCCAAAATATTTCTATTAAAGGTATTTGTGGCTAATCTTCTGAGATTCTAAGTCTGAATATTATATTTCACACCTCATAATAAAACTATCGTGTAATGCAGTGGTTCCCAACATGAGGTACATGCCAGGTAGCTTAGTGGTAAGCGAAAATATTCGAATAATGGTGGAAAGAGTTATCTACTTATGCCAGCAGTATAAGACAAAAAAAACAGTCAAAAGTTATGAAATTAAAACATTTTGATGAGGTTTTATTCTTTATTTTACCTTGAGAAAATTATTTCAATCTCAAACATAAAATGGGTTATAGTTATTAATAATTGAATTAAATGTGTTAGTTTTTATTGCAACTTTTGCTTTTTGAATGTAAAAATACATTTCACCTTGTTGTTACACCGTTTTTAAATGGTATTATTAGACCATTTATTTTCAGTTCCAACAAATCAATAAGAAACAACTACTAGTGTAGTAATTAAAACATTTTTCTAAAATTAAGGCCTACATTTATGAAAATGGAATGCCAAGGGGAAAAAGGTTGGGAACCGCTGACTTAACGGATCACTGTGTTTAGTTTTGGCGCTGGCTGTTGTTTTATCAATTGAAAAACATATGGAATACATTGAGCACCTCATTGGCCCAACAGATTTACACATCAAAATTACAATAATTTGTTTATCCACTCCCATTGGTGGTATTAAAACTCACACTGCAATTTGCTACAGTTGGCAGGTGAGATTAGAGTTTTAATCTCAAATGAGTACATCTGAGGTCGTTTTCTCAAGTTTTACAGACACACACACACACACACACACATTCTTTCTAAGCTACATTAATCATTTCTATTACTTCACATCAGTAATGACTATTGTGTTGGACAATACAGATTAAAAAAAGTTTTTCTCTCCCAAATAATTTATTTTTCGATTTAATTAGTTTATATAATGATTTAGATATGAAATACTAATTCTAGTGGTTTAATTTGTTAATAAATAAATTTACAGGTAATGGATACGTCATACAAATATTTTACTCTTCTCATACAGCTGAATAAATAGAAAGAAAAAAAAAATTAATATTCTAGATGAATAACTCTGTAGTTTTATCTGGCAATTAATAATATTGCATTTTAAAATAAAATAAAAATACATCCATTGCAATTTCACTTTTTGTTTTACTTTTAATCCTTGATGTTATTTACATGTGTGCTGAGTAAAGAATGAAAGATTTTAAGATGTTTATGCCACCCTTCTCATAAGTTGTGTTTTAATGCATTTAAACTTCTCCATCCCCATCCCACCCCCTTTGATGGAAAAGAAAGACTGTGCTGATGATTAAAAAACATGTAAAATCTTTTAAGTTGGTTGATTAACTATAGAGATGGTTCAAATCCAATTTTTTTCAAAAGTGAATCTTTGAAAATAATATAGACTATTTAAGTAAAACCTGTTTTTCACATGAGGTATTTTTGTTATATTATTAAGAAGTTTTAGGAAAAGGTGAATAGAAACATATAAAAGGTCCATTACCTGTATTTTCTCCTTATGTTATACCTTTTACATTTGCCTATCTAATTGTCCAATCATTCTTTACCAAATTCCTTTTGCTGGTTTCCTCTTTTAGGAAGTTGTGTTACACATTTCACACTCCCTCCTGATGAATTTTGATAGAATTAAACTTCGGTCGGGGATTGGGCAGTAACGATCAATTTTCTTCAATAATCAGCGATTACCTCTTTTCCCAGTGGCAGCAATGTAAATTGTGGACTGTGTTTTAAGTTCTTTTCATTGTTAAAGCCATATTGTGTTTGTTGCCCTTTAAATGTCTCTATCCACCTTTCGTGTACCTTCTTCCAAATATAATAAAATAGTATAAGTTTATTTGGAAGAAGGTACAAAAAAGATTAATGAAAAACATGGTTGACGTTTTACATTGCTGCCACTGGACAAAGAGGTAATGGTTGCTTCTTGAAGAAAATCGATCCCCTAACTTAGGTTTCATTCTATCAAAACTCACCAGTAGTGTGTGTGAAGCACACAACACAACTTCCTAAAAGAGGACATATACATACATATATACACAGGCCCATTTTATAATAATGGAAATTGATAAAACTAGAAAAAAAGGGAAAATAAACTATTAAGAGTAAATTTGATGAAGAAAACCCACCTAGGGATAGAGGAAAAGTGCGGGAAGAATCCAATGCACAAAATAATGTGACATCTTCTTCCTTTCTTCTGTCATCTATAGAAGAAGTAGTCAGACACACATTTCAAACCAAATAGAGTAGTATTTCAGCATTGTTGCCTTTATCAAACACAAAGAGAGAAGAGTGAATAGACTTGAAACAAACACAGGATGTAATTTTTTAAGCTATTTAACGTGCACTTTCTCAACCAACTGATTATATCAGCACACAACTTATAATCAAAGTAAATGGATATTGGACGTCAATATATAACATAAGTTATACTATTTATTTCAAAGAGTTAAGAGATTAAAAATAATAATATAGCAATGGGGAAAAGTAAAATTAGTGATTTGGAGTTTGTCCTATAATTCCGTTAAATCAAACAAAAAGAAAGCATAATAGCTCTTTAAAATAATTCAGATTAAAAAAATATTTGTTTTTTCTTCATTTTAAAGAAAAAAAAATCTCTGGAGGATTTGAAGGACCTATTCCTAGTAAATTGTTCAAGGATGCGTATAAGGCAAAGCATAGTTTTTTTTCTTCAATGTATTTGATTAAAAGTAGGATTTACTGTATAGAACAGCTGTAATATATAATATGTATATTCACATTTTCTGGTGGAAACTAAAGATTATGTGATGCCATTCAAAGTTTTTCTGATCAAGAATTGTTGGAATTTTTACTTTACAATAGATTACAACGTATTGGAAGAACTTTGTGTCAAATTCAGATTAGTTGACAAATTATCTACAGCATTACATAAAAAAGACAAGCTGCATTTAATCCATGATTGTTGAAAGTAATTTGATTAACTTCCTCATAAGGGTTTTACTTCCAAAACATTGTTTCGGGTAAAAATAAGTTTTTTTATTTTATTTGTTGGGTAATATTCATGATGTTTCTCATTTAAAATAAAACAGGTGAGTCATATAACTTAACCATTGCTTGAAAATGGAATTTTGATATTCTTGGTCTTCCAAAAAAGCCTCAGAAGGCTAAATAGAAGACCGAATCAAGAGTTGCACATTTCAATAATTCATTAATGTTAAGTATATATTTATGAAATGTAAATGAAAATTCGTTCTCATAATATAAAAAGTATAAAACATTAATTAGCAACATTGAAATATATATTTTTCTTAAATTTTGGGTATTTTAATATGACAATTTAATCTTTGTCACATACATCAATATTTATCAAATTTGGTTTCTACAAAACACCAATATAACACATTTTAGTAACATGAATCCTTTCATATCCTCTATAAGGAAAATAAAACAGCCAATATAGAAACAATTAATTTAATAGTATAAATTTAATACAACTGATAAGAGGATTGTTAGACAAGTTGAATGAAGATAATTATATAAAGCAGGTAGCTTAATGAATATTACCATTGGCACAAGTGATCAATCAAAGGCTATACATCCCATACAATATAACTTGTCCCTTGCATAATAATATACTTCATAGCATGGTAAATACAATATTTCTTTACAATAACAAAAATAATTACAAGAACTGGAAACTTATACACAATAGAATTAATGTACAGTATAGAGAATGCACACACATTTGAAGGCACTTCACAGAAGTGGTAGTGAAATAAACAGTTGACCAAGTGCTCTAGACCACATTAATGGGATACTTCATCTTTTGACCATTTTGTTTCTTTTTCTTAGACTGGAGTTTTTAAACTTTCAAAAGAGCATAATTAAGTCTAAATGATTTACAAGCACGATGAAAGAGTTTTCATACATAGTTATTCATAAGTGGAATCAAGAACTTAAAAAAATAAAAGCATGCTGGATTGTTTTGCGTAACTCAAGACATAATATCATTGGAGATACAGGGGGATATTCGAATTAATATGAGTACACTTAAATATGGTATAAATTAAGTGCAACTAGTTATTTAGAATGTGTGCCCATGTACCGCCGATGACAATGGCATCTCCATTAATGTTGTCTAGAAACCATGCATACATTTTACACATATCAAAGCTAAACAATAATTATAATAAATGTTTATACAAAAGCAAATTAAAATCGTTGGAGAGGGAAGTGGGGGTGGTTAAGGAATGGGGGGAGTATTTGGGTTAGGGAGTCATCAGAAGGGAGTGCGGGNTTAACCTAAACATTTTTAAATTAGGGACTGACATGTTTATTAAGTTTTAAGCTAAAAGCTGATTACACAAATGTTTGTTTCTTCATATATATGGGGTCAGGGGATGTCGCAAAAAATATATTTGCTGAAGGAAGGGGGGGGATCTAAGAAAAATATTTTCTTAACTCTTAAGAATTCTTAAATTCCTATGTGAGAAGGGAAATGTTGAGAACACCAGGAATCTGGGGGTATGGAATACGCTCTAGTTAATAGGGGTCCTTACCTGGGAAAATGATAAAATTTAAGGTGATAATTTGACTTTGAATTGAGGTTTTAGGACAATGTATTAAAGTTACAAGTAATATTTGTTTTGTCATTCACCATCTTTGAGTGTAGGAAATCTAACAAGTTTTGGCTCGTAAACACTCCAGGCTTTATCCAATGAGCAACTTAAAACATCACCTAACCTTCCTAAGGCTACTAGCCAACTTGGTTAACTAATCTCTCTATACATTCTATTATAGAAGGTATCTCCTTTTAATGTTTGATGGGCTATGAAGTTGGGAACTTTTGAAGAGTAGGGATCAACAGTTGATGAAATTTAAAATTTTTTCTTTACAAGTCTGTGATAAAGAACTTTTATAATCGAAAGTACTGTGGTAGAAAGTAATTCCAGCCCAACTCAAGATCTCAAATCTCTGGAAAATTCCCAACTTTCAAGATTTTTTTGAACAGTGAAGGACCTCCACTCCACCAGCGTGACACCCCTATGTGGGGTATTTTATATATTATATTTATAGTTGATTATCCAGTTGCCAAAATAATAGCCAAAGAAAAGTTAGAAGTGTCTGATAATTATCGACATTAAATAGTAACCAACTAATAATCACCCACCTCGGTGGACACATGGTCTAAGGCATCAATCTCGCAATAGACTGGCTTCCCAATGATGGTAAGTTCGGGGTTCGACTCCCACTCGGGTGTACAAAGAGTGGTTTTCCACTCTCCTTCCACACAAATGTTGGTCCACTTTCTATTAATTCAACATTCCTCGGCCCTTAAACATTAGCATTTGTACATAATTTTGATTAAACCTGAATGGGCAGTAAGACACAAAAGGGATGTGTGTGTGCACTAATAATTAATATTTTGGATTTGCTCGATATTTTTTATCTTATTATATGTAGCAAGCTTAACTTGATTTATTCCACCATGGTGTATCTTTTAAGTTAAGTCCATAGAGAAATAAGACAAGGTATGAGTGCTATATTTCAAGGTAAACAAAGTTTACCATTGATAAATTTAGACATGTCACTTTTCAGAGTGTGCAGCAAAAACACACTACTCACCACCAAGTTGCAGGTGAATGTCAGTTGACCATTATTTTGGCGAGTTACGACTAAGCCTGTGGTTTCTATTTTTGTTGTTGTCCTAAAACAATTATTTTTAGTCAAGTTTGCTCATGTGTTTTGACAGCATTGAAGTTATGTAAAGGTTGAAGTTAATATTTTATTCTATTAAAGTAGCAACACATGTTTCATATTAAAAAAGAAAGAAGTTTTCATCCTTCACAACTAAATTGGAAACAGTGAAGCCATCTTCCTGCCCAATATACTACTTACCGAAGAAGATGCCAAGGTGTGGCATTGAAATATTGTATTGTTTGTAAATTAATGTAAGAATTGTAGAAAATGAAGCACAAATAAAAGTAAAATGAGAAAGAAATACTTTTTATCTTATTCCTACTACTCATATAAATCGACACAACACACCTTTCACCTTATTCTCCTTGGCTCAGTGAGTTTCATGTATAATCTCACCAATAATGTCACAATGCTATATGTATATTTTTAAAAACGGAGCATATTTACAATGGCATTTATTGTGACAAATTATTGGCTTTATTAAAAAAAAGTTATTTCAAAGTAGTAAAACTAAACCAATGTAAGGAAAATCCTCTTTTCTATGTGAATGTTTAATGCAATCCAGTTTTATGAATGGTGCACAAAACTTGTCCTATATATGTTAATATCAAACAAATTAGAACAACACGACAATGGTGACACGTTTGGTTGAAACAAACATTTTAATATTTAAAAATAATAATTTTAGTATGAAACAAAAAATAAATACATTTTTAAAATTTGTCTGACAAGTATAATTAGTGTATAATCATTAAAAAAATCTTCAAGAGAAGAATCCAGAAAAATATTATAATATTCAACATTTGTAAAGGTACAATTATTGTGGAAATGTGTACTGTGTCTTATGTGACAATTGTTTTGTATACTTAATTTTATTTTTAATGAATGCTTGGGGTAATTTCTAAGATTTAAAAGCTTGCAATATTAAAGGTAACCTACCTATTGTTAAATTTATAAAAAACTTCTGTAATACTAATTTTACATTTATTTCTGCTCTAAATGAAATATATGGACTAAAAATATAGCAAACAATATGTTATGAACCAAAAAACTAGGTTTTGTTTATATTACATTAATACAAAGTGTTATTTTAAGTCCTACAAAATGGAATACATTACACAATTAAATGATCAAGCTTAGCCTAAATAAAGGCCTCTTAAAGTTTAATATACATTGTGTTCAGTTACACTTGCTTTGTTGAGCTTAATTAATGTCTTAGGATGGCATCAAAAAGTCTCAATATTGCAGTACATTGACTATTGCACCTTAAATTCCTCTTTACAATAAGAAAGGAATAAAACATAGTAGAGGTGTGCGAAGTTTGCCATTTTGAATTGAAAGTTGTACAGTCAAATATTTGTCGGCAAAATCAAAGTTTGAATATTTTTATAATGTTTCTACGGTACGTTCTTAATGGATGTGAAGCGTGGTCTTTCACTTTGTATCAAGAGTGTCTTTGAGAACAAAGTTTTGAGGAAGATAATTGGTTCTATAAAGGATGAACAAATACGAGAAGGGAGAAAGTTACATAATGAAGAACTTCATGGTGTGTATAGGGGACGACAAGAAGCACGTGCACAAAATTTTAGTTGGGAAAACCTGAAGATGCAAGACACCTTGATAGACTAGATGTCAAAAGGAGAATACCGGCAAAATGTATTCGAAGCAGGTCGAGTGTCAGGTTTATGTTGAATGGTGAGCTTAGGCTATTTTAACTAGAGGTCAGTTGTTCAAATCTGAAATTCTACCCGTCTTACATATATAATTGTAAAAACAGTTCTTTTTAAGAATAAACCATTTATACGTTTTCTAAAATGAAGATAAATTTATTTTTGAAATATAATGTAATGGTAGCATCATTATTTTGACCTGGTAAGGTATTGATTTATCCTATATTTCATCTTATATTGAATATCACTCTTATGTGCGAATGTTTTTTCAAAACTATTATAAAAATACAACTTGCAAGAGAAAATCATAAGAAAAAATATAATTATAGCCTAATGGCTTGGAAATGTATTATGTAAATGTATTATACAAACACTATACATTAATGTAAAGTATCTCTCTTTAAGGAAAATGTCTTCCCCTTTTGACGTAATTTGTTATTTTAAAAGACCATACGGGATAGAAATATATAAAAGAGAACGAACATAATATGGCAAAAGAACATACAAAGATATATATAGGACTACATGCTTGTGTTGTCTCTTTGTATGAAAAAGGAATAATTCTGAACATTTAAAATTATATGTAAATGTTAACATGTGTAGAAGTGTGTTTGTCCCTATCTAGTCCTAACTTAACTCCTCTTAGGTTGTCTTCCTCCAATATCACTTACTTTACATTAGTGTACAGTGTTTCTGCACTGTCTTATTATAAATAACAAATGTTTGGATATTTGTGTTATTAGAAAAGTATTTGATTTTTTAAAAACTAATTTGAAGATAGCTATTCTTTTATAATGAAGAATCAAAGTGTCAAAAGAGATTATACTGGATTTGAAACAAATACGAAACATGTAAATATTCAATTTAGCTTAATAATTGTTGATGCTTCACACAACTCTAGTCTGTATTTCTGGAAAGTCTAGTTTATCTTAAAATATGTAATTAAAATAAGACACATTTAACTATCCCAAGTATAATTTGGGCTAGATTTAACTCTTGTATTTTTCTGTAGGAAATGACTATGTGAGATATTTTCATATACAGAAGAGTGTCGATTAACCAACTAATTGAAACCAAGAATTGTTGTAGCTAATCAAATTGTCTGGTTAGTAAAATACAAACAAAACAGATACACACAATGTAAAATAAATTACTCAATGGAGATTAAACTTTACATTACAATTGAATTTACCATAATTACCAGTTTATATTTGACATAAGAGAATAATTGTATCTGATAACAGTGGAGAACTTGGTAGAAATAAAGAAAAATTAAGAACCAATAAAAAGAACACTAAAATACTTCAGAGTTTACTGAAGAAAACACTTTGTAAGTACCACACATTAACTATTTGATATTACTGATAAAAAGTTTTGATTGCAGTCGACAGCAACAAAAACAAACACTATATTTCCCATGCTCAAACCATTTAACACCTGCGTAGTGCACCACTGCAGTGCATCTCCTATTGTCTGACATGAGAATGACATAGAATAATGCAACTTTATTTTATCACCCCAGGCTTATGTTAAGACGAGTGACGTTTTGGATAATCGACGCTCTACTGCACTTAAAAAGAGTCAAGATAGCTTACACAAATTTTGGTTTACAAGTCATTTAAATGTTGAGTAAAATATCTAAACTGTACTCTTATTTTTTGTTTGTTTATATTCATCTTATCCCCCATTCAATGGAGACATCGAAAACTCAACAATTTAATTGATTAATCCAGTTACCATCTTTTAGCAACTACAGACATCATATTCGGGTCTAGGAGGCTCCTAGTGATCACAAAGCAACTGCCGGGTACCTAAAATAATGTACTATTTTGTTATAGATTAAGTCAATTTTTAAATTCTGTGTTAATAAAATCTTATGTTTGGAATTTAAATTCCTTGGTATTAATAAGTTACAGTACTCAACTTGCTATGATTATAGAGTAAAAATATTCTATGCTAGATGGTATAATTAAGAACATTGATTCAGTTGTAAAATGCTAGACATAAATACTAAATGGACTGTTTACTTTTTTTTTAGAAAAAATTTGAAGCTTCCAAAACTTATTAATTAGTTATAAAATTCAAACTTCACAACATATTTTTAAATAATGCACTAAGCTTTTCCCCTATAAAGTAGTTAATTAAATTTATCTAACAAATAACAATGAGGTAAGTCGACTATGTGAACCAATCACTGAAATATTTTCCCGATGTGGTTGTAATAAATTTAGCCAATGTCAACAAAATGCATTAATGAGTGTGGAGCAAAATAAATGTTTGCCTATTCATCTAGGTTTTGAAGAATGTTTTACCTAATTATATTAGTTTCTATGAGGAAACATTTATATTTGCTAATAATTTACCTCCAATATGAACAGAATAATAAATGTTTAGCATTTGTTAAATTGGTATGAGGATTATGGGGGCCTAATATAAACGAAATACAAAGAGAATATTAAAATATAATAAATGTTTATTTGAATTAAATGGTAAATTAAATTTCTTGTCACCTTAATATTTCTGTTTAATATGTATATTGAAAATACAAAGCATAAAACTATCACAAATTAACCCATTAATAATAATAGATTTAAAACACTAAATTTAAAAAGATGAAATTCTCATTTAATCACACACACAAAATATACAGCACACACATACTTAAACAGAATTCCCCCCTTTTTTTATACATAAATACATTTATTATGAATTTTGTTGCTACCACGTTATAACTAATATTTTAGCCATCCATGTGTGTAACAACAACTAAAAGTAAAACTAATTTACAAATTGTTACATAAAGTTGGTCTATGCGATTTCTATGGCAACATAATTAAGCATATTATAAATAAACATGCTGTTACTCTTTTACATTTGTGGGAGGAAAAAAAAAGGACTGGTGTGTCATAAAAATTATATTTTTATACTAACAATGAAATATAGTATTGTAATAGCTATGAATGTGTCCCTGAATCCTTAAGGATATTCGAGATTGCAATCGTAAAAAAAAATATCTAAATGAAATTTGTTTTAGAGCTCTAATACTGCTCGTAATTCACAAGGGGTAATTTTTCGATGCAAAAATTCATTATTGCCATATATTTGGAGCATTTGTTTTATCGTGTAATTATGAGTACGGCCAGACATTAAAAAATGAGCTTAGCCTATGTTTTCTGAGAGTGAAAGTGATTCTTTAGAAGACAATGAAGAGGACATATCGCCAGGTTGGCCAATAATCGCTGATCATTCACACCTGAGAATGTGAAGAGGACTTTCGTTATGCATTGCAATGCATTATCATTATCAAATGTTCCCAGCCCGTGGCTGGGTCAGTTTAGTAAAATGACTCCATTCTTCTCCTCTCACTTGAACACTTTCTATTATCTGCTCCCCCCATCTCTTTGTTTGACTCCCTTGCGGTCCTTGAGTATGGTGAATGTACTATATTTCTCTCTCGTGCACACAAATGTTATGCCAATTTTATTATTTTTAATATGTATATTAGTGATACAATTTTATATTTAATTCTGCCTTTGTAGGATTCACCAGCCATCTCCATAAACAGGCAAGAAAAACAATTGGATTTAAAATGTAGTATTTGATTTTTAAGAGAATCTTTCTTGTATTGAGGGCATCAACTTCCAGGTCCTGGTTATAATGAATGGATTATAAAAAAGAATGTTAACATTTAGTTACTATTCATGTGTTTTATTATTCTATAATATTATAGCTCCTCTAATGTTCATAATTATTCCAAGATTCAGATACGGGATTCGACACAACTCTAATCATAGCTATTATTAAAGAAGAAATGATGCTGTGCCCTTTATTGCACTACACTGTGTAACACGGGGAAGGGGGGTTTAGGCTAGTGTAACGTAACAATGATGTTTAAAAATGATCTAGTCATGTGTAAGCTTAGCTTTTTCACACTTTTAAATTTGTTGTTGTAAATACAAATAAAACTGTTTGACTAAAAATTGAATCCTTGATTAAAAATCCTATTTATTTTAAACTTAAAAGATGCAACATGAAAATAACTAGTCTACTAAAAAAAAACCAGCCCATTCGAAAATGACATGAGGAAAAGGTGCTTTTTTTATGGTTGAAACTGGACCTGTTACATAACTTAGTAGGGGGAGGGGGCGGGGTTGCCAAAGAGTTATGAAGTGTTATATGGGGGAGAGGGGTCAAAAAAGGCCTAAAATTGTGTTATGTGATACATATATGAACCCATTGGACTAAAGTGTATTTTTTTATCTTAGAAAGATCCTTGACCTAGTTATCTTATTAGTCTTGCTCTGTTTACTGTGTTCTATCATGTGGGAAGAAATGCATGCCCGCCTTGGGTTGGAGTATATATAATTTAGTATGGATAAACCTTTCAAGTTCTACAAGGTTGACACACTTTACAAGTTATGAGATTCTTTGATATTCCCCAATTTTCAAGATCAACAAACATGTATTTTATTAGTATGTTATAACATTAGAATGTATGTACAATTTTGTCATATCATTGGTATACATTGTTTACTTAAGTTATTTATAGAGCAATTTAAGTAAATAATCTATTATAACGTGTTTGTTTAGCTTAAGCTTAGTTCTGTGTTTTATTATTTAAAATGGCTAAACATTTAGCCTACTTATAAATTACATAGTAACCTTCAATGTTATTTTCATTATGTTAATATTTAAGAAAAAATTAGAGATGGGCAAATTTTTTGGAATCCGAATCTTAAAAAACATGACAAGCATAAAATATTAATTCTCCTCTAAGTGATCTTTTCCCTTAAACTCTGATTTGATTCACATTAAGTAGTAAATCAATGGACCATAAGCATCATATTAGCTGGAGTGGATTTACTTTGGATGACACACTGGGCTGAAGCAGCCTACCACTTGCAGGAGAGATGTGAAAATATTTATTATTATTTTTTTATATTAAAAAAAAGAGTCAATTAGTAGTTTTTACCATGAATTGAATGATCACATCTAGGAGTGTTAAAGTGAGAAGTATCATTCAGATTTTTTAGAGAATCGGATCAGGGCCCTGAGAGGTTAATTTTTGATAAGAAATATAGTCGGTTTAGCAAAATAGTTGATAAAATTGAGCAATAAAATGTGTCCCATTTTCAAGATAATTGGTAAACTGGGGTAATAAGCAGCAGTCCATAATTCAATTATCAATTTTGTAAAAATTTTGCTAGAGGTCGATTGAGATATCTTGGTTATAGTCACTCTAATGCTGTGTACTCAACAAACTACGTGTCTTATATGTTTTGAGGCTGTGATTTGCTGCCCGAAATTTTCCACCCTGGGCCATAGACCATTAAACACATTTGTAAATCCACCCTTGAAAATTAGCTCTAAATTTAATTCATATTCCAAATTTGGATTTAAAAAAAATCTGCAATCAGACATTTTTAAAAATCTTAAAACAATATTAAATTGATATGGCGTTTTATTAAAAGTTATGTAAAAGCCATTCAATGTATTTGACTTCAGTGGTTCATGAAAGTTTCTGTGTATAATATAATAGTTTTAACTTTAAGATAGGATTATAAAGTTTAAATTTTAATTCTCTTTTAGTTAGATAGTACTTTTTAATAACTTAAAATAAAACAAATTGATAAAAAAAGTTTGGTATAATGACTTAACTTATTTTATCTTTCTTTGGTGTCTTTCATTATGGGTAAGCAACAACTATAATTTATTTAAACAGACTACAATGGTGATTGGTGTTTTAACTCAAATATTTATGTAATAAATAAGATTAGGATGGCCTGCACTTGATAAATACATTCAGTATTCCACAAAAATAACAATATGTGTAAAATAATTTCTAACTTTTAATCCAGTACCTTCGTCCATAAAAACAAAACTCTATGGCATGAGCCCGCAAGCGAGCTATACTGACTGAGCAACCAACATCTTTGGCGATGAGTGCCAACATTTGTGGATAAAGGGTGTCATGTCATCTGGTCAGTATGAGCCCTCCGGCTGTTAATGTCAGTTTTCTAAATCAGATCCGCTATTTATTTATTCATGTAATTGTCCTCACAAAGCTGAGTTTGACTCTGTTCTAGAACCACTGCTTCACAGAAAAATTCTAAAAGCACCAGGGATTGAAACCAAGACCTCTAGATCCTTAGCTAGGAATTTTGATCAGTATACAACAGAAGGTTATAAAAAAATTAGTTACATGTTTATAGGCAATGCCATAATGCCATTTAATTAAATGTTAATTCAAAGGTAAGTTGAGTTAATCCCATAATTATGATCAGTATAGCAGTATAATAGTTAAAAACAAACTTGATCAAATATTGAATATCCTTTAGAACTTGAAGAACTTATTCCTTAAGAGAAAACAATGAAATAGTAAAAAAGCATAGACTTACAGAAATGTCTAGGAATCTTCTATGTGAACCTTTCATACTGATTAGGATTTATGCCTAAATCTTAACATGCTGTTAAATTATAGGAGCATCTAAATATTTGTCACAACTGTAAGACGCAATATACTAATGATAATGAAAATTTAAAATTATTATTTTTCAGTCCTCGAAATATTTAATGTGCAAAAGAGTTGTAGCTATGCTGAAAATAATTACCTAAGTCATTCGATTAAAAACAAACAATATCACATCTGAAATAACACATAACAGATCATTACTTGTCTAGTGTAGATAAATTAACTAATTTGTATGGTTGTATATTTTTTCATAACATTTAAAAAATATATATATATGTGTGTACATAATAAAAAACATTCAGCTGAAACTGATATGCGATTGTGTAGGCGAAAATAATCAAATACTTAAAAAAAATCAATGGAAAAAACTTTTAGCTTTCACCGAGTCAGCATCAGCAAGAAATAACAATAAATATGCTTCAATTAGCATTATATCATTTACAGTATGTGCACTTTTCAATACAAGTTTTCTTATAAAACCTTTCACAACAAATCGGATATGTTCAGTCTTTCATTTTACAGTTTAATTCAACAACCATGTGGCACACACAGTACATTTTAATATGCAAACCTTTTCTTTCTCTCTTCCTCCATTTCTAACAATACAATAGTTACAGTAAAAGTGAATTATTTAAAATGTAGCATATAAATTGTTATGTAATACATTTTACTGGACACAGCACAACACAACAGCGAAAAAGGTTAAAATGGATTCAAATAAAATATTATATTACATGCATACAAATTGGAGAAAGGAACTCAAAAGATAAAGAACGCCTGCTCCAATAACCTCTCCCACACATAATGGACAAAGTCCTTTCCCGCATGAGTATAGCTCTTAACAAGCTCGACTTAACTGTTCGCATAGATATAACATATAGAACAGCAATGTACATCCAAAGCTGCATGAACAAGAGTGTCTTGGAAAATAATCACATTTTGAAACACTGAATTTAGGGCAAAATAAATAAAAGACAAAAAATTTCATGTAAAAAGATTGATACATTTCACGTAATCATACAAGATTTGTTTATTCAAATCTCAAGGATAAACTACGGAACTTTCAACCCATGTGGCTACAAAATGGAATGTTAACACTTACCCCAGGGCTGTGAATGCACGCACCCAAGACAAACTTGTTAAGTTAGGCGACTTCTTAGTATGTGGTATACATGCCTACACGAAAATACTTAAAAACCTTCCTTCCCCATTGACTAACATGTGTTATAGAGTGTGCACTCTATGTATGATGTAGGGACAAATCCCTCTTCCATATCAGTCTGTCTACGAACTCTCGTCCATCCGTCACCTTGATCAAGTTCAATAATGTACAATTCTTCTCCATCAAGCATTGGTATAGAGCCTTCACTTGTGGCTGAAAAAACAAAAACAATAACAATTACAAGTAAAACCAATTTTAAATAAGTACAAAATAAATATTTAAACTATACATCGAGGAAGGTACTGGAACAAATACAATATGGTTTTAACAATAAAAAGGAACAGAATTCAAACTTTATACTAAAAGTGAATCAATAAATTTTATAAACACTTTGCCAAAATGTGGATCTAAGTAACACGCTAGTCAAGCTTTGGTCAAATTAAGCCACTATATTGAAATATGGTTCTTGGTAGGGATGTCAAATACAATTCTTTGATATCGCGATACTTCCTGGTATTGAAAGAATTGAGAACCAATCTTAATGTTATGATTCTTAGCTCTCAATGAAAGTACTGGCAACTAAGAAAACGGAAAAATTCAGAATGATTAGTTATCAATTACCTCTCATATTAGTTTATTTGCTTTATATTTTGGTTCATTTAATAACCCTGTTTGGTGGATTTAAAAGACTTGTGTTTTCGTTAAATTATTGTTAATTATGCCTTTTTTTAATTATTTATAAATGTTTGATTCAGTGAGGCTTTATTTGTAAGCAAAAATACGTACTTATTATTGTAATTCCTAATTATTTGATTAATAATGTATGTGTTTTGTTACAAGGTAAAACAGATCTTTTTCTTTGTTAAAACTAAAAATAAACTTATTACAATTTACTTTTTTTTTGTTATGCTGAAAAGTTGAATAAATATGTATTTATATATATTAGGTTGGATGCTTGGAAAAATAATGAAATAGGTAATGTTCAAGAATCGGAATCAAGAAAAACAATTATCGTAACATCTCTAGTATTGGTAATCAAATTTATCTAAGCAACAGAATAATTAACATCAATATTGGTAGTACCAGAACACAAATTATAGTATTTGACACTATAATTATGGTTAAAATGTGATATCATCACAATTCCAGTCTATTTTTAACTTTATTTTCTGCCTATAACCTGAACGGGTAGTAAAACGCTCGAGATCGAGATCAAAAGTTTTGTAGGCTCATTATTTTCGAGCTTCTACTTGATGTACTTAATAATCAATCTTTAAAACACAATAGTAAGCAAAGTTTGTTTAATTGAGTTGATATCAGCATTTTCACTTATAAATCATTTGGTTGCTTAACACCTTGATAAAAATTAATTTCAACTTTCACATTAATAACGTAATAGAGCTTTAAAACCACTTTCGACCAGTAAATTTATTCAATATTGTGGTCCATTTTGAATTATACGTGATTGATGGAGTTGTTTACTTGTATTGCCATGACAAAGCAATGAAAATAAAAATAGCTAAGAAAATTACTAAATAAATGAATTGATTCTTTTTACTATTTTTACCTGGTCCCTTTCTAAAATAATAATTTATGTTAAATTAAAAATGTAATATCAAAAGTATATTGTATTAAATGTTTTCAAACGTAAGATATTTCAAACTCATATTAGTTAATATGTTTAGCTACAAAACCAGCTCTAGTTTAAATACTATTTAGTTATAGAATTATGTTGGTTAACCTGTTTAAAATCAATGTTGCTTTTATTTATTGCAATACATATTTTACCAAACTTACCACATGTATATTAAAAAACACTATTTCTATTGTTTGCTAGAAATATTCTTTTTAATTTTAAAGTATGAGCATCAATTGAAGTAAATTTCTCAATAAAATAATGTCTAACGAGAGCCTGTACAATGAGCATGTTCAACTCCACATAGAAGAAGTTATCAAGCACGATTACACTAAGGAATAATAAACAAAATATGAAACACTTCAAATTTATAATTGTTTATGATTCTTACATTCTCTTATATAGTAAATTAACTTACTGAATCATATTTTGGGGAAATATTAGCTCATTAAAACGTCAATTGTATTAACTTTTTATTAAGACAGTGTAGAAACCGAGTGTACAATAATCTAAAGTGGTAGTGAAGGAAGCCAACCTGAAAGGATAGTTAGGTTAGGCCTATTTCTTCTTACACTTTTACACTTCCTACTTTTTCAAACTTCCACAGTTGCACATTGTTTTGAATTTTCGGAAATATTTATTTTTCATATGAAAATACATTAATAAAAAAATTAATATTCCCAAAAATTCAAACTAATGTGCAACTGAAGAAGTTTTAAAGAAGTGGAAGGTGTAAGAGTTTAAGAAGACATTAAGAGAGAAGTGTGTTTGTTCCTATTAGGCCTAAACTAAATCTCCTTTCACGTTGGCTTCCTTCATTATCACTTACTTTACATCATTGTAAAGTGTTTCTACACTGTCTTGCTATACATTTCCAAGCCATCATGCAATTATTCATTTTAATGACATGAGTGTTGAAACCATTTTAATTATTTGTTTTTTTATTAGATTTTATTTAAGTGTTGTTCTTATTTTTAAATTGTGTTTTAAAGTGTTATTTATAATTTAAAAACTGATATTTCTATTGTTTAACTTTTTTTTACAAAAGTATTTACTATTTATAAAAATGATTGCTATTCATATTTTAAGAACATGCGTTTTAATATATTTTTTAACATTTTAAAATTATAAATAGGCCTATACTCAAAACTCAGGAGTTTTTAGAAATACTTGACTCGAATTAAAAAACACAAGCTTGCAGATCCCTGATATCAGGAGGTTAGAACTGAGAAGAAATGTACCCACATTTGTGTAGAGGGGGAGTGGGAAACTATTTAGGGAAAAAACTCTCTTAATACACCCGACCGGGTTTCAAACACGATTTCCCCATCACTTGCAACCTAGTCTATTGGAAGCATAGTGCCTTGGACTATGAGAAAACTGATGCACATAATATTATTCTACATTTTAAGGCCTGGTCATTTTCACACATGAATATTAATGAAGAATAATGAATGAGAACCATATAACAATTTAAAGCATTCAGGTATCATGTTCAGACAATTATAATGCTATTATTTCTTGAGAAAGTTATATATGATTAGACATTTCACCTCTTAGCAGGAGCTGTCTTTCGTTCTTATATTATGAAATATTTATTCAAATAGCCTTAAAGGCAACACACAATTATATATATATATATATAAAAATTCAGACACCCAAGTTCAGTCGTAGCTTATGTGCCTATTAAACTAGGGGTTTCATTTTCGATTCTCAGCAAGACCTAAAACTGTAACATCGGTGAAATGAGGATTTACCTCTTCACAGTGATGAATTAATGGTCAGAGGGTGGGTGTTGTCTGTTCTAGGCTTAAGTTAGTTTATAAATCGTGTGCTGATACAATAAGATTCAGAAAGTGAACGTTGAATACCTAAAATAAATAAATATATGAAATAGGTCACAGCCTACCTTCAAAGGGGTAGAGTGCGCGGCAGACACCCAACGGGGGAAGCACCTCCCCATCTACGTAGTCCCCAGCTTGGGAGTGTTCTGGGTCCGAGTCTGGGAGTGATGTGTGGGATGTCCCCAGACCTGACTCTGGGCTGTTGGAGGAGCTGTGTGTTGGTTATACAAACATGTGAAGTTCAAACACCGACAAGACAAACATGCCACATTCCCACCAACGCTTCTATTGGCAGCTTACCAGTTACAATTATGGTAATTAGCTTTACATTTTACTTTGTATTATTTAATATTAAAAACAAATGCAGAAAAATAATACTGTGCAACAAATGCATGACTCATACTTTCAGATAGAACAAGAATAATAATTAATAATTAAATAATAATAATCTCAATATTATTACTTATGCTATCCTATCCTATTACATAGCAAAATGTAGCCTACATCTAAATTATGCATAAGAAAGGATATGTCAAAATTATGTTAACAATCAAATGGAAAAACATTTATTGTAATCAATTCAACATTAATTTTATTGTATAGACAGACGTATTGTATAAGTGAAATATTATGTATGTATATTATGTATTTTAGGTACCCTTACAGATTGTGTTGTGTCAGTTCACGTGACAGCTAATGTGAGAAAGGGTTTCATCACTAAATACCATCAGATACACAACATATAGTTAAATATTTGTCATTTATGCTTAAGTCTGGCAGCATCCCACACAAACATGTTTATGACTTTCTATCAATGGTTGGACAAGTTGGATATGGTAAGGGCAGATTCTGAGCTCTCTCTTTTTAATTCACCACACAGTTTTTTGTTAAATAAATTTGCTCAAACTGCATCGTTCGGTGGACTTTCCTGGATTTCAGAATCAATTGCTGAGCAACAGCAAAGACCATTCCCCTTGTACCTATTCTGGGACATCTAGAATTACATTTGTAGTTGACCGCAACTGAGACAGTCTGAACCAATTTTTTGTATATGTGATAAATCATTAGGTGACTTGGTGAGTTTCGTTGAAATTGTTCTTGAAACATCCTGCAGACTATGGTTGGAGAACGAAACCCTTCCATCAAGCTTGTTACAACTCTGCTTTCTTCTAGTGTTAACCTTCTCTCAATAAAATTTAAATATTCATTCTATAGATGTGTTAACATAATTTTGACCCTGTACATGAAGGTATCTACAGTAGCCCCATGGCTTCTTTGGCGCTGACTGAAAGCTCACAGCTAACAGCTGACGGCTTTGTAAAGTTACCAGACCAAATTATGTATCCCTACGCCAAACCAAATGATCTGCAAAAACGTGTGTTTAGCAGCTGTCACTTCTGACAGTTAAAATTTAGTTATATACCCAAATGTTTACTGTCAGAAGTCAGCTGTGAGCTGTCAGTCAGCACCAAAGAAGCCGTGAGCTTACTGTATAATCAATGGTAAAGGTAAGAAGATTTGTATGGAAAGTATCTTGCACATTCATATATAGCAAAATTATCCAAATACAACCATGCACTACCATTAAAATAGTTGTGACTAGAATGCAATATACAAAAATAGAAAAAAATGTAATCACTATTAAATAAACATCCATAATGATTAACATTTAATGGAACATTAAGACATACACACTGGAAATAAAATTAATAAAAACAGTTATCAATTTATTTTAAGCACCGTGTTTTACTAACTGTTCAGGCTATACAAAGTTGAATTCAGAGGAAATGAACCCGCACTGGTGTGGAGGGAAAGTGGAAAACCATTTAGTAAAAACTACCCTCAGTACACTCGACCAGAATTCAAACCCTGATCTCCATGTTATCGACAACTTAGTTTAATGCGTGACACCTTAGACCATGCAGCCAAAGAAGCAGGTATACTGTTTATTTAACCAATTATGTGATTACTTATATTTTTCATTAACTTTATTTATATGTTGGCGATTTAACTTTTGAGAATTCGCAAAGATATTCAATGAAACCCCAATCTGATTAATCTCAAAGAAGATTTATTTTTGACTAGTAACTGAGCTTATTGATAGAGTTAAACTAAGATAATTAGACTGGACTGCCAATGACAGGTAGATCGAGATTTGAATCTTGGTTGGGTGTAATGAGGGTGGTTTTTACACCCTCCCTCCTTCAAAATATAGCCTTCCTAAACCCTAAAACCCAACACATAATTTAGTATATCGATGTATAGCCCAAACAGGTAGTAAGACGCGGTTCAAAAAAGTAAATACAATCTTACTGCCGAATTGCCGGAATATTAGATGCAAGATCGAGTTTTAACCATACAATGCAGCTAAATGCAGTTTTCTGCACTATCCAATTCACAATAGGAAAATTATGATCAGTTTGATAGTTTTTTAAAATACAATAAAAAGATTTCACTGGTCTCAATTCTGTCTTCTAAAGTAGAATAGAGAAGTCCACACTATGATGAGAAACCTAGTTTGAACTGTATCACCTACCTAAGTTAGGTGTTATTCATGGGGTGGAACAGGCTCTTAAAAATGAAAGAGTGGAGTTTAAAAAAAATCCAAATGTCTAATTTAAATTTGACAAAGATCACTCATAACCAGTGCGCTTAACTGACACATTTCAACTCTTGTGGAGTTTGTCACAACAAAATGAAGTAAAGTTTTACCAAAAACATTTGGGTTCTTTCAGAGAGTTATATTCAAACAATGTTGTAAACCTACCCATGAGATGGTAAGGGTGTGCCAGGAGCCGATTGCTTATGGTTCATCGTGGGATTGGACACACTCGAGTCGGACGCAGAGCGGCTAAGTGAATCATCCTCCCCTCCCGATCCTCCACTGTTTCTACAGAGCAAACATTTGCACTCACTTTACCAAATTAGCAAGGCACACAGGATAAAAGAAAGAGATTAAATTAAAAATGAACCTAACAAAGAAACGAATAATGAGCTGAGTAAAAAAGGGTGGTTAGGGGGAGGGAGAGAAGGAAAACAAAAAGGGGGGTGTTTTACCTTGAGTGTGATGCATACATACACATACACACACACACACACACATATATTGTTTAAGTCAATTCATATGAAAACTCTTTTGTATTTTAGATCAGAAAAAATTTCTGGGCAAACCACTGAAAACGATTGCTATGCACTTTCCTGATACAGAGTTAAAGAAGAAAATGTAGCATATGTAATAAGAACTTAAAAATTTAATGCAAAAACCATAAAATAGAAATCTATATATGAGGCATTAAAGGAAATTAAGAAATTGTTCGAAAAAGAAATAATGTCTTTAATGACACTAATATTTCCACATAGGAAGGACTCTTGAGTAAAAACATTTTCCGCTGAAAATATGTGTGCACCAAATTGTTTTGCATGTATTGTAAAAAAAATAAGGGTGAAAGACCTGTTTAAATCCTAGTTTGGTTAAAGCTATGTCTTGGTCTTCACAAAAAGTAGAAAATATAACACAGTAAAACAAAAATCTGAGAGCATTTTTTTCCAGAAAGGAACACTAAAGATTTTTAAAAAGCTGTTAAAAAGTATCTCACCTGTGATGCCTGTGTAGGTGTCCTCCGTTGAGGTGGTGGCCAGGCGCAGCGCCCTTGCTGCGTCGAGAAGGAGCTGAGGGTGAAACAGAGAGTACCACCCCCGAAGAAGTCTTGTGAGCCAAGCCGTCCTGGGCCTCTTCTAGGTATGTGTTAAACTTGTGCAGCTCCTGCCTCAATTTGTCTAACTTGTGACCACTCTCGTTCAGTTGGCCTTCGATAGACATGGGGTCACCCAGCGCTGGGTTTTGCTCGTATACACCTTTCATTTTCATTAGACCGTCCCTGCAAGCAATACACTTACACTCAGCTTGTTCTAGTCACATGGTCTATCACAGTAGGGATTCTCAGAGAGAAACACTTAATTTCGATCCAACAACAAATATTAAAGGTGCTATATGGTAGAGTACTGAGACACGTTGTAGACTTTAAGATAACTCACATTATTCATTAAGTAGTTTGATTTTTTTAATATAGTTTCCACCAAATTCAAAACATGACATTATTTAATAGAGGAAGTCTAGATCTGTGTTTCTAATCTTTTACTTAAATCTCAGAAGTATACATTTTCACATAAAGATTTTTTTGTTTTGTTTTTAAGTTTAAACTCAAATTTAATCTTTTTAACACATTAGAAACATGCCGATAATTTTTGCCTATATTTTTGTTTAAAATGATATTAAATAATACCAACTAACTTCTTAAATAATGTGGATGTCTAAAGTCACAGTGCTCTCCCATGTAGCACTATTAAGGGTTAATTTTAAGGAAATGCACTAATAATCACCTGTTGAGTTAGTGGAAAAATAAACTGTAAAACCCATGAATTTTTTTTCAATAGACTACTTATAAGCCAAATGATTAAACCTACACGACTTGAAAATCAGCCTAAAAGTCTCTTCCAGCCACCAACTAATTACATTAAACTTGGAAACCCCCAACCCCACCAATGATACGTCATTATTGGCTGTGATTAGAATTGAGCTCAAGATGTTAGATAATTAGACAAGATACTGGCTGAGCTAAGGAGTCAGACTGGTGGGCTATTCCTTGGCTGAGAGTATTAAAACAACAAGTAAAGATTCATCCAAAGTGCCAGTAACTCATAAAATTAACAACGATGAAGGCTACTTGCACTGGTAGGAAAATGTTCTAAGGCACCACTCTCGCAATAAGTGAGATTGCCTAACTCAGGGTTCAAATCCCAGTCAGGTGTTCTGAGGGTGGTTTTTCCTATATGGTTTTCCAATCTCCTTTTACACAAATGTGGGTATGCTTTCTCTAAATTCTACCTTCCTCATTCCTATCGAGTATAGCCCAAAATGAGTACCAAGACACTGAAGAAAAATAAAACCTAACAATAATTATAATACCATAGAAGAGTATCTACCTGGCAGCTGATTCCTGATCTTGGCCATTATGTCTTCTATTTTCAGCTGCAGTTTCTTCTTCCTCTGATTGGGCGGTAGGTCACTGTAATCCTCCTTGTTTTCACCATACGAAGAGAAGTTGTTCTGGGAGACAAGAACAAACACCATCAGCCATTTTTATTCTCACGAAACAAAAGTTGAAACAGTTTTAGATAAAACCATCAAAACAAGTATTTTTTAAATTCCAATTTACAGACCACAGACTAAATTAAATCTTGTGAACTGTATTAAATTTTATCAATGATTATGAGTTTAGTATGAAAAGTTGTGATTTAAAGTTTGTTAAGAATCAAAGAGAAAGTTAATGACAATTTAAACCATCCCATCTGTGTACACACATACAAATAAAGGCACAGTTGATATACTTAAAAGACAGATTTAATTAAATTTAATCTCAAATTCTGCAGGGCTTTTTGGACATTTTTCCTCAGATATTTAAAACACGTTTATTAATTTTCATTGTTTGTTCATACAAACTTTAAATTGCTTTATTAACAGCAGCATTCATGTTTTTATATTTCTCATGAAAATGTATGTATGTCTTGATTAAAATTAAATAAATTTCACTAACCATATTGTAATTTATAACTGTGGGATTAAAATGTATAAAAAAGGTGTTTGTCAAATAGTATTTACAAAAAGTTTGAAAATTTTCAATGGCAATGTTGTTAATCAAAAAAGTAACTTTTATCGTATTTTCTTATATACTTTTTGACAGTAATGATACTTCAGATTAATAAGACTGTAACAATGTTTCACTAACAATAACTCAATTATTATTAGTAGTTTACATATTTAAAAAATTAAAATTACACATGTAAAATTAACATCCAAAATGTGTTACAGCACAAAAACAACAATGTTTTTTAAAATATTTGTTATAGTCACAAGCCTTGGTGAATACTTAAGCAACAGTTTTTTTTAATGTAATTGAAAACTAATTCTTCATTATAGTGGCACAGACAGAAGCAAAATGCAAACTTAAAACACACCAATAAAATAATAAAAACATAATTTCAAGGATAGAACAGTAAGAAGATAGATGATTTAAATAAAACATGCTAAGCAATGACACAAATTGGTCTAGTATGATCATTTGTTAGTATGGTGTATGATCTCTTAGATATTTTAAAAAGTTCAATGGATATTCTTACTTAATATTTTTAAAAAAATGCCTTTAACATCTTTAAAATAAGAATAAAACATACTAATACAAAGCAAATTCAATAATAATAATAAGAGTGCCAGAGAGAAAAAAAGGGAATTAAAAGAGTTATAGTGCAACGTAAAGAGTTGTTTTATATCAACTAATTAGTTTGGGTGCATTATGCATTGAACACTATGTGTTAACACACAATAGAACAAAAATATTTTTGTGTTATTGAATGAAATCGTGTGAAGGTAGTTTTGATAATGGAACATGAAGGAACAAAAAACAATAAAACTTTTTCCCCCTCATACTTTCTGAATTTGTCAAGGAGGAAATTGATGAGGAAGTAAGGCCTAGATATGTGGTTTTGGAGTGGTAATGTTTTATAAAGAAGAGGAACGTGATACAAGTATCCGGGTCCACTCAATGTTTTTTTAAAAAAAGGACAAATTACATTTTTTATGATAATCTTTAATATTAAAATTGTGCAATGCAGGCCTCTCCTGCACAACTACTATACATTTTTCTACATCCAACTGGGCAGTAAGTAAGCCTACATCGTTCCCCTTCTTTCTTTCAGTAGCAACACAAAAGATGAGCTAAAAGTATATGGTAACAAATTTATGATCAAATTTTTTTACATTATATGAAAGAGATGACTAAAAACATCTCTATGAAACTAAACACTATCCTCATCCTTAAGAAGACAAGTATTCATGACATATTTTAATGCTAATACAAAACACAATTTTAAAATGTCTATAAAAAATTAATATTAGATATACAAGACTTGAAGCATAAGATACACAATCAGAGAGTGAAAATACATTTCAGCTATGAATGTTAATTGTGAGCCCACATTTAATCTTTGAATTGCTTCACATGGAATGAGGTGAGATTATCATTACTTAAATTTTCAACAGACATATTAATATTGTCAACATGAACAACATAAAAAACAAAATGAGAAAAATTTGTTTCTTTGATATTTAATAATATTGAATGACACCACTATAATGTAATTCCAAAATATCATGCAACAAGTTTTTTTTAAATTCCAAATACCGTGAAATTTAAAGTGTATAGTAATATTTATATATAAGCACATCTATTTATTTTGTTTAGAAATTCATTTGTTTAAAATTACTCAAGTAAAATCTGATAAAACCTAAAAATAGTAATTCACATAAAAAGTTAATTTATTGAAATTGAATTTGAAGCTGCAGGCCCTTTACAAAGACCTAGATTATATGATTATTGTAAGTGTAGAGTGAAATGAGAATGTATTCATTCTTCGAGATTGGAATGCCAATGTTGGAAGAAAAGATGAATGATGAATGGAAGTATAGACTGGAAAGGTTAAATCAAAGAGAAGAAAATTGGTGGAATTCTGCAAACAGCACAAGATGACAGTAGCAAATACTTTGTTTGAGAGCAACAAAAGGAGAAGATACAGATAAAAGGTATCTAAAGATACAGGAAGGTAGCTAATTGACTGTGTGTGAAAGAAAGATTAAAGAACCAAATATTGTGATGTAGAAGCTAACCAGGTGTGGACATTGCCAACGATCACAGAAAGGTATTATAATAGACAAGAATTAAGTTCAAAAAGATCGCCAAGAAAAGTAAAAAGCAAAAAAGAAATTTGAAGAATTATAAACACAAGGGAAAGTTAAGTTTAATCAAAAGAGTGATAGAAAATATTTGAACAAACAAAGTAATGAAACCCTTTGAAATTAAATGGCAAAACAAAACCATAAGAGAAACTTGGGAACCAAGAATATCTTGGATCACTTTAACTAAATAGAGAACAGGAGAAAATTCATGAACTCCAAAGACAAAGAAAGTATAGATCTTTTAAGGAAAAGTGGATAGATGCAAAATGTCGAAGACAAAAGATGAGTTTAAGAAAGGCTGAACAGGCCAATACAAGAACGTGAAAAATATTTTTTATGAAAGGAAACAAAAATCAAATTTCATAATGGCCTAAATAAGAAAAATATTGTTATAAAACAAGAAGAACATAAAAGATGTCCTGGCAAACACAGATGAGATTTATATATAGGAAAGAGGTGATAATATTCTTCTAACTAAATTTAAAGAAGCAATGAAACAAATGAATTACGATAGCAAATCATGTGAAATTGATGGAATTCCAGCAGAATTACTTAACTATTGTAGAAAAGAAGTGAAAGAAATGTATAAAATATGGCATAATGTACAGAACAGAGGAGTTTGAAAATAGTATTGTAATATTATTACCAAAGAAACCTGGGACAGTAAAATGCAAAAAAGAGAGAGAATGTTGAGCATCACAACAAATACATTTAATATAATTACAAGGATACATTTGTTGGTAGTATATAAAAGGAATTTGATAATGTGGAATGGAACCAAATGTTTGAAATTTTGAATAAACTAGACATCAAACACAGACAGAAGAATATTTACAATGTGTACACAAATCAGACTATAGTAATGATTATGAAGTATAATATGATAGAGGAAAGTAGAAGAAACAGAAGATAATACGTAGCACCGCGCCTTACTACCCATTTGGATTATACGCTTAAGTACTAATTACTCTTAACTAGCTAGGAATTGGGAAGGTTGAATAAAGAGGAAATTAGCCCACATTTGCGTGGAGGGAGAGTGGAAAATCATTTAGAAAAAACACCCCCAGTTCACCTGAGCGAGATTCGAGCCTCTATCACCCCGTCCTTGGCAATTTAGCTCAACATGAAACTTGTTAATTATCTAACTACGCCACCTAGGCGGGTGAAGAAACGGAAGAGAAATCAATGAGAGAGGGCGACAAGAAGAAGTTTTTTTCAAAAGTATGAGAAGTATAATTCGGAGCGGGGACACGGTGAGGAAGTGTAAAGGAGTGATCTACAGGACGTAATGTACCGATATTGATGTATGCAGCAGAAACCTGGGTAGTGAAGGAACAAGTTTGAAGCAGAATTCAAACCTGTGAAATGAAATTTATCAAAAGTACTTAGGAGTGACAAGAATGGATAGAATGAGAAATGAAAGGGTGAGAGGAATAGTTAAGAAGGAGCCAGTGCAGGACAGGATATCAAAGAAGATACTGAATAATGAAGTGGGGGGAACGAGGCCAAGAGGAAGACCAAGGAACACGTGGCCGAGGGGAGTGCAGAGATGTGTGGAGGAGAGAGGAGAAGATTGGGTCATTGTGAAGGAGGAAAGGTGGTGGGAAGGAAGGATACATTAGAGAGGCTTATGTTTAAAAAAAATTTGGTCAAAGAAATTTATAATGGAATTGAGATAAATGATAACTAATTAAAATGTTCTGATTTTCAGATTATATTGTTGTATGTGTAGAAAGTGAGGAAGATCTCTAAGAATTATTGATATTAATGGATGAATTACTGAAAACTGGATAAAATATGAAAATCAAACAAAGAAGACAAAAAATATGATATATTAAACAAGATATAAATCAGATTATGATAGGACTAGGTGGAGTATGGCTACACGAAGAAACATAATTTTGCTATCTCAGAAGTAAGATAGATATAGTAAGTATAATAGCGCAGGCAAAAAGGGTATTTCATGGAAAAAATATATTACTATCCTCAAAGAGCATAGGTCTAGAAATCAATAAAATATTCTTACAGGTATATATGTAAGGAGTGTTGCATTATATGGAAATGAGACATGAATCATTGGTAGAACTGAAAATAAAGAGTTGAAGCATTTTGACCGCACCCTCTACTAAGCTGGTTATGAACCTGTTACAAATCCCTAAAGCTAATTTATACAAGGTGCTGCCTTCTCTGTGGAAGAATTTTGAACTCTACTCCCTCCTCTTCCCCCATAACACCTCTTGGGGCTGACTTTGACTAGCGTAGTTTGTATGGGAAGTTGAAGTTTGATATTAATTTAAATAACTGATTAAGTATTGAGATTTTATTTCTATAGTATCTCTCATTTACTTGGGCCTGTTTGAAAAATGTGTTTTGTTTTTTTACCATCGCCTTCTATAGAATGATTTCATACTCTTTGAGCGAGGCATATATAAGTCATTCACGAGCTAAGTTTACCTGGATGACAGCTCAAAATGTTACTAGAAGTAATCCCTAATATATCACTATGCCAACAGCTGACATCTATCACTTTGGATGACTGTAATGAAAACAGATGGTAATATATTAATGTGATAGTTAACCACAGTAATTTAGGCCAATATTATTTATATATTTATTTGAGGTCGGACACAAAGTTTATTTATAGTTTTATTCCACTTAAAAAATATTCACACCACTTTCACAAAAACTTCTAACGAACAAAGCTTCAAAATGGCGTCTGGCGAATCTAAACCATATGACTGAACATGACGAAAAACAAGTTTTTTACAATGATGCGGACACGCAGTTGATGAAAATATTTTATTCAGTTAAATATTTCAAAATATGATAAAATAATCATAAAATCATTTATTGTATGTAAAAAAAATGACAAGAATTTTCTCTTTTCCAAGTAAATACGATGCCTGTATTAAAAGGTAGTGATGTATAAACTATATTAAACATAATCAATAACGTTCCAAAACGAAAAATAAGTACTTTTAATTATGTTTAAAATATTGTTTCGAGTTGGATAAAAAGAAATTATTTAAAAAAATTAAATAGTATAAGAAAACTTAAGTTTAAGTTATTTTTAATGTAATATATAACAGGTAATTAAAGATCTTTACATTTATAACAAAACTGTGATCTTTTACAAGTGTCGGAAACCCAAAACCTAAACATATTATTTTCGAACTGTCATCCAGGTAAAAACCTATCGTGAACAGAATATATGTTTATGCCCAAACTTTTGGTAATGATAGTTGCTTCTTTTCATTTGTTGCTTCCATTATTCTTCTTTAACTTGTACATTTTCTCATAGTTGCTCCTTCTCACCTTTCTTGGTTTCCCTTGCAGTTCTATTCCTACATACTTCATCTCCATCATTATTTCCTTTCCATCAAAATTATATGACCATACCTTGAGCTTAGAAGCTGAGGTGCATCTATAATCACAGCGTTAAGATTTTCAGGGTCATTTAATCCCTCTCGCTCCTTCCACACTATCAAGCATCATGCGCCTTGATTGCAATATTGGCCAAGTGGCTGAGCTGGTAGTAGTATTAGTATTAGTATTAGTAGTAGTAGTAGTAGTAGTAGTAGGGGAGGTCATGGTTGAAAAGATAGGTAAATTGACAAAAAAAATGTCTATTAAAAATGTGGTGCTACAGAAGAAAGTTGAAAATATCATGGATAGAAAGTGTTTCCAAAGCAGATGTACTAAGGAAGGCAAAGGAAGAGAAAAGGACAAGATGAAGAGTTGGCAATACTTAAGAAAACAAAAGGTTAAAGATTGGCCACATATTCAGACAAGGAAGTTTAACAAAGTTTTTTTTTCCCCACCACATCTTACTATCATTTCGAGTTACAAATGATACATATGTACTATTTAAACTAATGTGTTAGGGATAAGGAAAGTTGAATATTTAGTGTACCCGCATTTGTGTGGAGGGTCATTTTGGAAAAATCTTTCTCGGTAAACCCAACTAGAATTCAAACCCTAATATCCCCATCATCTGCAGTCTTAAGTTATTATGAGAGTGGTGCCTTAGACCATGCAGCCACTGAAGTGAGTTTGACGAAGTTGATCTTAGAAGAATATATTGAAAGAAGTAGTGGGGCAGGGAGAAAAATGCAAGAGGAAGACCAAGGATGAGAAATACACCCATCAGAGAGTGGAATCTTAGCAAGAACAGTTTATAAAGATGCAAAAGACTTGGCTCAGGGCAGGAGGAAGTGGAGAGCTGCATCAAGACACTCAAAAGATTGATGACAAATGATTCTGATTTATCTACATTAATAGCTGTGGTGTTCAAGACTAACAGTGAAAATGATTGATGGGGAAGTTGGGATTAAAATCTCAGCCGGGAGCAATGTGAATGCACTTTACTTTATATATCATCACCAGCTCCTAAATTAAGAGATTAATAGCCCTTGGTCAGACTATTAATCAAGCTTCTCATGCCTACCCAATTAGAATTTTGTAGCTCATTTGTTAAGTGTACTAATAATTTTTAAAATAAAAAAAGCATATTTATTTTAATCTGAATCTTTATTTAAAAATTGTTGTGACTAAACTAAATATGTTTAAAATATATTTATATTAAAAATAGTTTTTAATGAGTCATATTTAAAAATGACATCAAACTTAAGCTGTTTAGCATTTAAGCTAAATTACCTTAATCCTGAATATAATTTATGTCTACCACTTCCACCCCACATTTAACCTACCTTGAAAGCAATACACACTTCAATGAACTTCTGAAAGCATGGAAACAAGGAAGTACGAAATGTATTCAAACTTATACCACATCACAGAAGAGAAAATCAGACATAAAAGCATAGCACAAAAGAATTCTACCAGTGAAACAGAGAGAAACAGTACAGGAAGTTCAATTAATACAAAACTACATCACAGACAAGTAATTCAAGTTCACAAATAATATACTAGTAATAAGAGCAGAGTGTGACAACATAATTTGACCACTACTTTCAAGTTTACAAAAAGATTGTATATCTAGCAACACTGACAGCTATAATTTTATATCCCAATAATATTTGAGTGACTTCTTGTCGGGGAGTACCCAGAAATATATTTTGATGGGAGTTCCCTACATGCGATAACACGGTGACACTTGAGGAAAGTATCCGACAAAAAATGTCAGAAAGATTATTTTTTGAAACCTAAAATCCCTCTTGAATGAATTTAAAGTGTTTTTAGACAAGTGTGGTTATAGATGCTATGCAATTTTTAAGACTCTAATAAGCTACTGGTCTCCTCACTTGGCATTGTGGAGGAATCCAAGAATGTATTCTTAACAATACTTTCAAGAGAGATTTTGAAACCTCAATTCTCCTCCCCTCAGTATGGCTCCGACTGCCTCCTTTTTAGTTGTTTGTCAAATAAAAGTTATATAGCTTATCATTTTAGAAATTTTAAGCAGATTAATATTTCATTTTTTATGAAAAGTTTCATTAACAATAATAAGCTTTTTTCCTTAATCAATGAATATTGAATAGTTTGTTTCATTTTTTCCCTTTCTTATATATGAGCTAAAGTAATTAAAATACCAACACACTTCAACAAATTAATCTTAGATTATAATATACAATAATAACAAATACTAAATAAAAACATGCAAAAGACTAGCAACTAAGGTATTTATTTTGCAAGATTAAATTTGACTAGAATATATAAAATATTATTTGTTTACTCTGAAATGTAGGTAGCCTATCTAGACTGACTACACAATAGCCATATATTAAAAGCTACATTCTAGTGTAACTGGTCAAGGTAAGGCCGTTATCCTTTTAGTATCATTAATATAGATGGATAGAAGTTTATTATCATTCCATTCAACAATAAAAATATTTTTAGTTAGTTTTGCATGCCTCATAATAAATAACAATAGCAAGTAATTATTATGTATAACAAAGGATAGGCTACAAATAAGGTTTATAAACCATAATTTTAATTAAAATATCACAAAATTATGTTACTTTATTTACTTTTTCAACTTAATACTTAAACAAAATAAATATTATTTTAATATTTGTTTTAATTGTAGCGGAAACAAGACAGTGCAGCTAGGAAATGTGATTTATATGCTTTTAACAACTGTCCCCTTTTAAATAGTGACTCTTTAATTGATTTTTAGACACAACTTCAACTAATTCAGCTCTTGCCACAATCTGTCACTGTACTGCTTAGCTTCCTGACGGTGACAACAATATGAATTACTTTACAAGTGAAGCACAAATACCCCAAAATGTATCATTAATATCATTTCACAGCAAAGCTAATTCAATGCCAGTGTATTAAGATCTGGTTTTGCTTTGATATAAATGAATAAGCCTCTCAATTTCTTCATACACTCTTCACACGTCTATCTTCTGATCCGTATCATGGCCACTTGTTATTTTACATTTTTGGAAATACTCCTTTTCTCTCTTCTTTTTAACTACCCATTTCTAGTTATAAATATTTGTAATAATTATGCTAATGTTTTAGAGATGAGGCAGGTTGAATTAATAGAAAGTTTACCTGCATGTGTGGAAAACCATTTAGTAAAATCCACCCTATGTAGACCCAATCGATATTCTAGCCCCAATCTTCGCGTCATCGGCAGTCTAATATATTGTAAGAGTGATCCTTAGACAGGGGCGCACACATAAATTCTTCTTGAGGGGTGTGGGTGGAGGAGTGTCCAAAGTAAAGAAGTTACATGTCAATAGTCAATCCAATCTCATACAAGACTCATACTTTGAACAAATTACTTTTTATATATATATATAGACTGTATTGAGACATTGGGTTATTTTCAACCACTGCTTTAAGGTGATTTAACATCATTGATTTATCAGGCTACTTCATGTTCTCCAGGGGAGGGTCCGGACCCGCTGGACCCTCCCCCACCCCACCCACCCATCGTGTGTGCGCCCCTGACCTTAAACCATGTATATATAGTTATGTGATTGTCACAATGTTACTTATTTTTTAATTTTATCACCACGTCTCACTACCTGATCGGGCTATACACACATGTACTCATTAGGCCAATGTAAATTGTCACCAGTTCAGGCTATCATGAGAGTGACACTTTAAACTTAGAGCATTAAAACACCAAGGCGGATATTTCTTTTTTATATTAATTATATGCAAATGTGAGAGTGATCAAAAGATGGAAGAAAGAAAATTATATTTTTCTTTGAAACCCTAACTTTACTATCCTTTCAGGTTGGCTTCCTGCCCTTTCACTTAAATGACATGAATATCCTATGTTTTCACAAGGTTTTCATATATTTCTAGGTCATTAGGTAATTATTATTTGTTTTTGTATTTTCAATCTCAAAACAAGACTAAAAATATAAACTTAAACTATTTCCCACTTTGCACAATCAAGGCTTATTGAATTTTGCTTACAGCACGACGATATTGAGAAACAAAAACCCAGGATGATGAGGGTGATACTCCATCCTTACTAGCACCGCCTGCCACTACAACTTCAACATGCCCACACTTGCCCATGCACCAAGACATCAAACTAGCGACACGCGTAAACGACAAGAGGCACATTCAATACCTTCAAGTGTTATTATATACTCACAGAGTTTTCAGGGGAAGTCCCATTCAACCAGTCACCAATATAGAAGGGAACATCGAAATAGAAGGAGAAAAAAAATATCAATACATTAATAAAAAGAAAATATATGGATGCAATCAATTTATACTTCTTTTACTTGCACTGAAAAAAAAATATTGTATATTTTGCAAGTGTGGAAGTAAAAGTACTGGATATGTACAAAGGCTTGTCACAATGATATAATACATTGCAAGTGTATGCATGAAATTACTTTTTATATGAAACATTTCAGAAATAATAAGGTGCAATTGTCAATTTAATTTTTAAGTATTGACTTAGACTTGGTACACTTTTACCTGTAAATATGTTTTATCTTTATTCAATATCAATTTCTTTAAAAAAATCAAAGCTATTAGCTAGGAAAAAAAGCTTTCAAACTATAATTTACAATAATTGGATAAATATAATGAACAAAGAAAATTAAAAAAAGTATTGATGCTGTTTTATTTAGGAAAAAAATTATTAAAATCACAGGGATGAAAATTAGAAATGTATTCTTTAATGTTCACCATGTTACAAATACTTTTGTCCATGTGTTGGAGAGTAGATTATACAAGAATGATAATATATAGTATTCTATTGATCTTAAATCATTGCTGAAAATAAATGATTTGGAGTGGATAATCAAAAAATCAGGCACTAGGATTATATTTTAAGATAATTTTCACACCATTAGTACTAAGAATTTGGAGACTCACCACAAAGCGTTGCTAAAATATTTGGCACTCTTAAGCCAGTTATACTTTAATGCACATATGCTAAATTTGAATATAATTTAGATGTTATTTTCATAGCAAAGGAAGCTAGCGGATGAAAAAAAAATCTCTGGCGCCAGCTTGCAATCAAGCGGCTACCGTCTGCTGGCAAAAATAGTGCCGGCTTCTGCGGATAGAGGGTATCATGTGATCAGCACAACAAACCCAGCTACTTTCAAATTTCCAGACCGGAGCCACAACTTTTACTTTAAAGTAGCTCCTCATTTGTCCTCACAAGGTTAAGTTGGCCCCGTTCCAGACCCACTGCTTCACAGAAAAATCTGGAAGCGCAGGAGATTGAACCCGAAACCTCTGAATCTGTATCAGGAGTTTTGACCATAAGACTACAGAGGCGGTCGCTACTGGAGGGAACAATTTATAAACTCTAATGTATGGACTATAAACTATTTCAATAAAGACAGTGAAACTTGTCCAAACATCAAATTATTTCAAGAGAAACAAATTAACTGTATATATAATAGCCAAGGCATCAACTTTTTTTTTATCTTTTAAATAGATTATTTAAATTTGACTGTACTTTTTTCCCTCATTGTAATAACAGTATGCTTATTGTTTATTTATCTTACTTAGACCGGTCTTAGCTTTAAATTGTATCTATATAGCTAGATATATATGGAGGTTAAGTATCTCATAAAGATTTACAGATTTAACTGCAAATATCAACTTAGGTCGCATTTATTCCATTGCATTTATTGTCTACTTTGTTGTAAGGAGGGAGAATATGTGTGTAATAGTGTACAAATGTATACTTAGTTTAGCCTGAAAGGTAGAAAACATTCCTTACCACTATGGTGTAGATTACAAGAAAGGGCCATAAAGTAATTCAGGGATTGGCAGCCTTTTTGATATTGCATATTGTATGGGGTTGAAAAAATAACTAATGGGTCAGTTTAGTAAAAATAAGGAGTAAAAAAAATGTCAACTCTATATTTCTCATACTTATAGTAACTAGTGATTAGTCTATTTTTATGAATACCATTGTTTGTCTGCTAAATCTTTTGTGGGTCAGATCTGGCCAGTGGGCCGTTAGTTGCCGACCGCTGCTGTAATTCATCAAGGTAGGAAAACAGAGCATCCAACTCCTTTAATCAGGTACATTTATCAGTTAACACTTTTCCAAATTTTATTGATAATAATGACAAAATACCTGGACTGCCATATTATTACTAAGCGACAATGTTGGGTCTATGTATTGAGACTAGCTCTTTACTCCTCATCCTTAGCCATTTAAATAAATACGTGGTAGCCTGAGCGGGTAGTAAGATGCAGTAGAAAAAATAAATAAAACAAGCATATGGCTAATCCATTTGGCTTAAGTTCTCAATCATATGCAAATAATATGTTTCTAAACTCACAACTTTCTAGATACTAGTGAGAATATATTTTGAAAAACACTAGAAACCAGACTACAGGTGATATAAGCTAAAAGAAAATATCTCCAGAGAAACATAGTTAACAAGTTCAATTAGGTTATACATAGGATATTAGTGGATTTATGATGTGGGTTTAAGAAAACAATTCGACACCTTAGCTCAGTTGGCAGCGTGTTTGTCTACTGAACTAAGGGTTCTGGCTCAATTCCCGGCATGGCTGAAATATTTATCGCTGGTGAAATGTGGGTTTACCCTTTCACAGTGATGAATTAACGACCGGGGACTGGATGTTGTACCTGTCCTGGTTTTAAGATGGATTGTATGACAGATGAAGCTATGCCAGGCCTAGCAAGCTGGTAGTGGAAAATATATGGCTTTAATAAAAAAAACCTACCCAGTCCACAAAGGCTGGAAACAGTGATGGATGTAAAAGAGTTTAAGAAAACAATTGGCTTAGAACTTTATGATTGAATTTCCTATATAAATTTAAATGAAAACTCTAAGAATTATTTTATACTTGTTAGCATAACAATTACAGAACTTTTCCTACTTCACATTATAAATTGGTTTACTTGAGTTATAATTTACACTAAATAATATATCCTGAAAGTTAACAGGCTTACCTTGCATGTTTCCACTATGGTAAAGCTTATAAGATAGGATCATAGTGTAATCCATCAAGGTAAGACTGCTTCCCTTCAGGGTAAACAAAGTGTACATGCATCATAACAGTGCCATAGAATCTCAAGGAACCTTCTCAAAGCAAAGATAATATGTAAAAAAAAAAGTAATGGAGCTTGAAAAGGCATAAAATCTGAGTTATATCTTTATATTCTTCAATAAAATAAGTAAAATAAACAAAGTATTTTTACCTACTTTTTCATTAATCCTAATTTAACTGTTGTTAAGTGAGTAATGTGAGAAATATACCTTTGTTGCCACTTCTTGTTAGTGCATAATTGTGTGTTTAATTCAATGGTTAATCTGACATATTTTTAATCTTTATTTCATACTTTTGTGACATTTGAATCTTATAAAAAAATTATGTTACGGTTAAGTGAATGATGGAAGTATGTCTCAATCAGTGCAGGTCAGGATTACTTAGGGTAAATATTTCTTCAATTTTGTCTACCTTCTCTATTCAGACAAATTGCTGTGCATTTCATAAAAAAAAAGTTACTCCCATCCTGTTATAGAATGATTTTGATAGGATGGACCTTTAAAAATATTATGTACATATTTTATTTTAACATTTTACTATATTATTACTGTTATTTTAAAGGTATTGGTTGTATACATCATAGATGACAGTTGCAGATTAACTGGATCTGGTGTATGAATACTTGAACATAGATCTAGTAACGTTTCTAACTGTCAGTTAAGGTTCTTCTTATGAAACTTGTGACTATAGTTAGTCAAAATTACTGAGAAACGGTACTAGTATAAAGGTTATTTTTTTATTTTGAAAATATGAACAAGTAAAGTAAACCAAGTTTGAGAGATTTAAGTAACAGTGACAAGCATGTAAAGTAAACACAAATTATATATATATATATATATATNATATAAATATATATATATATATATAAATTACAATTCATGCACTCAAGATATTTAACTAATTTTTAAACGAGAAAGAGCAAGTCAGTGAAAGAAAAATGCAATAGTAAAAAATACTACAACTATTGATTATTTTATGAAGTACATGCTACTCAATGTTGCAGCTATCACATATATTAGGTTTAGTTTTTAAATACAGTATAAAATTTAATACACAAACAATAAAAAATTCCTAGATTTAAACTGTCATCCTAGTTAATGGTGAAACTCTCAAATTAACTATTGTATATGTCCATAATTTAATTACTAGTCTTGTGACGACATAATCTAAATTTTTACTTACGCAATTTAAATTGGTGTAGAAAAAATAACAAGCCTCTAAAGCTTTGCATTAGCGCATTGCATGTTGTGTTTAAAATAATTGCAAACACTAACATCTTTATGCCAATTTAGTTAATTAGTTGAAAATATTCTGTGTGACAATATTTTGCATCATTTCAAACATTAATTCTCCTGTGTTATCTGCTTTGTGACATAAGTTTTTTATTGGTAGGTATACATTTAATCTAAATTATAGCGGTCAAGGACCGTCCATGTGGTATAGTGGTCAGGGTTAGATCCTGGCGCTTCTGGCATCAGCAGCAGTTGGTCTGGTACGGGGTCAAACTTAATCTCGTTAGGACAAATTAGGAGCAAATTTAATAAATAAGTATCAGCTCAGGTTTAGAAAGCTGAGATTAACGGTAGGAAGATTTGCTGTGCTGACCACATGGCACCCTATATCCATTAATGTTGTCACTATCGTCGCCAACATGCAGTGCCTGCTCGGTCGGTATAGCTCGCTTGCGGGCTGACGCTATTGAGTTTTTATGGGGTCAAAGTCTGCCTCATTAGTTAACCGGCTTTACTTCTACAGCCTATTTAGTCTTTCTCCCTTGCTGCTAGCTATATCGACATAGGACGATCAAACTAGTAAATAGTACTTTTAAAGTCAGAATCAATAGGAAGAGCCTCCTATGGATAAAAGAGGTAGTCTCATCAGAACCAAACACATGTTTTTATTTATTTTAGAATGGATGTAGCCTGTATCCAAATGGCCAGTGAGGACTGGTGGAAAAAATAAACAGATTTTTTTCAAGTTTCAAGCCTTTCCCCTCCAAATAACTTAGATTTTTTGGGTGGATAGTGAAAGGGGGGATTCTTTCCCTCATAAATCACGGCCACCTTTAAACTTTCTCTTGCAAGAGTGTGTTGCTGCCCCTCTTCCAAGCCGATCATTCGAGGGACAAAGGGGACACATTTAAATTATCATGGAAATAATGAATTGGAAGAAACGGGGCTGTAAGGGAAAGATAAAAAAAATGTTGTAATAAATATCTCTATGTGGTATCGGAAGGTATTATTAAAGAAAATAAAGATTTGAAAGTCAAGACAGTCTTGATTTTCTTTTAAAACATTTTTGTAACTTTTTGAGATTTCTTTGACTTTCATCTAACGCGCCAAATTCCTTGATTTTTCTAGTGCATATCAACACTCAGCTCTTTATAAACAAACACCAAACAAAACTATGCAGATATGATATTTATTCTTAAAATGCATCACTTTGGAACATTATAATGTGAAAAGGGTAGAGTAGAAATTATTAAGACAAAAACACCAAACTCTATACAAAAAAGAAGAAGAAAATAAATAAATAAATGTGAGCCATTAGGTGGAAGAAACAGTAAAAAGTAATCAGTGGTCTACCTTGTTAGAGCTGAAGATGCCGAACAGCCCCACTCTCTTCTTGATCTTGCCAGCCGACATGGTGCCCTTCACCGTCATCGCCTCTGGCCTCATAGACGTAATAGCCGTGTTGCTGATCCTCGTGGGTCCTTCCCCGCTCTTGAGCGTACTCAAGTCCTCGAAAGGGAAGTCCACAGGGGGCTGAAACCCTGACTTGTACTTCTCTATTACTAGCGCAGTGTCCTGTAATAATACCACAACTTTTATGGAAGAGGATGCCCAGGAGTTTAGAATTAAACAGCATGGAAAATAGTCGCATCTATTTTACCCCTAATTAATATATGCAAGCTTCAAAACAATTTTTCTCTCTCTCCAAATGTTAGCAATTGATTGTAGTTTTTGAACTTAATAAAACAGTGCACAATGTGTAACTTTATTTCGATCATATTGGTATTTGTATGGTTATGACTTTATTCAAAGCTCTAAAAAAAAGTTCCTTAAAGCTTTGTATAAATGATTGAATATTAAAGCAATAAAGTTAAACACAGGTTCATTCTTGCCAAGTGTTCAGCATCAGTCCAAAATGACCATAGAAGATATGCAACTGACCTCCTTTTCGTTAATCTTGTCAGCGGCCACAACTATGCCATCAAGACACTTGCTAATGATAGGGAACACGTTCCTTTCAATGTCGACAGATTGTGTAATGAAGTTCTTGATGTTCTTTATTCTCTTCTCGTCCAGCTCCTGTAGCTGGTGGAACACCTCGGGCATCATAGAGTGGTAGTGTTGGTACTACAACAGGAAAACCGAGCATAAAATATAATTAGTATGAATAAATCAAGGTATATCAATGTTTAAATGGAATAATTTGGATGGTTGTTAACAACTTAGGTTTAAATTAAATTGTTTATAAGAGGAACTGAGTTAATATAATTTCTAAGTTTTGAAAATTCCTTAACTTTTCCAGGTTTTTCAGACTAAAAATTATACATTTTTCCAGTTATTATATCCAAAGCTTTACATCAAACAATTTTTTTTAATCATTTTTAATAAATTCTTCACACAAGTTATTTGATCCAAATTTGTCAAAATGCTTTGTAAAATCATATGAATTTGAGAAAAAAACAACTAATAGTTTACACTGTGTTATTCTCTTCTACATTGTATTTTGAAAATTATTGCAAAAATATCTGAAAATTCCATTGACTTTTAAAAATTGCCCTGCCTTTTCTAGGCGTGTATGATCCCAGGAAAAGTACACCTTAATTGAAATGGATGTGAAAACTTTAGTGATAAATTACACATTGATGAAAACCACCCACAGTGTAGCTGGCTGAGATTTTAATCTTGACCTTCCATCGTCATCAATCTAGCCTATTGTCAGTCTTAAGCCATGTAGTCATTGGTAAGGGATAAGTTTCGAGTGTAATATCATAGAAAGAGAGAGATTGCATAGCATAACTGATCATAGCCATCACACTGTCAGACAATTATTAGTTCATGCCCAGTCAAATATCCAACACTTATTAACAAATAACTCAAAATCAGCACCTGCAGGTCGTTGGTCTTTTGCAGTTGGTTGGCATACTCGTTCTTGGTCTCCTCACATTGTTGTGATTTTATAGCCATGTTCATCCTCTGCTTTTCTACCTCTGCACGAGACAAGTTCAGATCCGCGTCTGCCCGCTGGAAGTTGTCCAGTGCACGTTCCGCCTCTTTGAATGCCTTTTCGTAGTTTTTAAGCGCACGGTCCAAGGTTGCTACCTGATTGTTTAAGTTGGCCATCATGCGTGCACCCTCTTGTAGAAGCTGGTACAAAATAAATAAACAAAAACACATTGAAATTATTTTCAAATCTTACTGTGAAAGAAATTATTTAGTCATATAACCAAATTGAATTTGCACTAGGAAAGGAAATATTTTTTTCAATTTAAATAATTGAGCTTCATTTTTTTTTAAACAAATAAAAAAAAAGTATTCTAAATCTTTTAAAAAACTCCACAAAGCTTTATTGATATATATATATATATTAACAATACTAAGCAATGACAGAAATTAAATATAATTGGGTCCAAAAGATTGATTCTAATAACTTTTCACAGTATATATCTATAATATACAGAAAATAAACAATTAAAATATTTCAAAAAATATTTCAAAACAATTTTGGCTTAGGCCTACTTACAATTGGGGACAAGAATTGATTGATCTAAAAGTAATAAAAATAAATGTATTTTAAACTATCCCAACAATTACATTTTGAGTGAATAATCAAACTATTCTTGGGTGATCACCGACCAAAAATGTATATTCATTCAATTTCTGTTCACAGCCCACACCAACCTTTTTCCTCTCCTCCTTAAAATCCTTGACAAGGACTGAAACTTCTCGGATGACATTGGCCTGCATATTTTCTGCAATTACTTCGTGTTGGCCCGCCAAGTCATTAATTTCAGTCATCACATGTTTGAACGCCTGACCCGAACTATAACTGAAACACAAAGATTCCATTAAAACTTCTACCTGGCATTATTTCATAGATTTTAATGAGACCATGCATGTTACACAACCATGCCAAAAATGTATACTAAAGAGTTAATGAGAACAATTTTATGGGTCTCATATACACATAATGGCATAACATTTTAGCAATTCAAGCTATTGAAAAACAAATATGATGCAAGAAGTTTATTTGCTCTTCTAGATATAGTTTATGATAATTGGTTAATGTATGGATGATATGAATCCAAGTGATTAAGGTCTGTAGAAAAAAAACATCTTGAGGTGTAAATTCACACAAAAATCCCAGAAGTCTAAACTTTTTTTTAACTCTCAATGAGAATTATTTACTAAAATAATATTTAACACCGCATCTTACTGCCCGTTCGGGTTATACGCTTTTAAGTACTAATTACTCTAATGGATTAGGAATTGGGAAGGTTGAATTAGAGGAAGTGAACCCGGATTTGCGTGGAGGGAGAGTGGAAAACCATTTAGGAAAAACCACCTACAGTTCACTCGACCGACATTCGAACCTCGATCTCCCCGTCCTCAGCAGTCGAGCTCAACACGACAAGCGCGTTAGCCAACTACGCCACCGAGGCAGGTAATTATTTACTAAAAACATGGGGATCTGGACTAGTAAAAGATGAGTCGGGCTATTTTTCGCCTGGGTATAGTAACTTAAGGATATGAATCTTAATATGCACTCTTAAACTAAGAATCTAATTTTTCTTCTGGGAGTTATTTTTTAAATTTTGCTAAGAATTTTACTACCCATTTGGGTTATACTTATATGTGCATTTGATTACACTACTGCAGCGGGGTTGAGAACAGTAGAAATGAGACTATGTATATTTGCCCACATTGTGCTGCACATGTTTGAAAACTTTTAAGTTATGTTTTCTTTTGTGCTATTTGTCTTACTGCTTGTTAAGGGTATCGGCGTCACTCAATGTAGGTAGTGTCATGCCTTAAAGCTTACCAATTAATTTAAAAAATTATCCGCAAACATGCAAACTAGAAACAAAAAAACCACTTAACTGTATCAATCAGGCTATTAATGTACTGCCAACATGCGAGGGCTGGTATGAGTTATTTACTATGAGATAACAGTTAAGTGTTATGTAATTAGTTTACTTAAGGTGTTACTGGTTTAGATAAGAAACATGTACAACAGTCAGAACTTGGGCCAGTTAAATATCTGACAACATGGAGAAATTAATAACACTGGCGTGTGCTGACAATGAAGAAAAGGGGGACTAAAGGAGTAAAATAGGGTGATAGGTGGACAATAAATACCAAAGAAAATTAGTAAGCTTTTACTTAGATGCCCCTCTCTGGGCCAATTTACTGGGAAATTAGATACATTATTATGTTCAAACAGTATAAGAATAATAATTGTATAACAATATCTATTCTTTCCCTCTGGTTAAGTTCTGGTTATGTAAAATCAATTGTTGTGGTGCCTGTGTAGCCCCCCTCCCCCTTCCCTTGGCTTCATCATGTTGAACATCCATCAAGTTAATGAGCTGAAGTTTAAATCTCAGGACTATTAAAATAGTTCTAGATTTAGTTGCTGCTGTATCACACAATATTGCAGACCGTGTGCTGAAATTATTGTGTTCATTTAGTTCCTCATTAAATAGGTTTTTAAGTGTATGATTAAGCGGGATTAAAGATTACCTTTAAATAACTACAAAGTAAGGAAATGCCTATTTCTAAGAGAAAGAACGTGCCAAATATCCTTAAATAAGAGAAAGTTACCAATATTAATTTGAATAGATATTCATGCCCAATTTATTGTTAGAGTACCTTCCATTATATATTAAAATATGTAAGACTCATCAACAAAAACCTTAAGAATAATTTCAATGCATATTATTTCACTTTAGAAATATAAAACATTGAAGTTTCCGTCACAATGGTATCGAAGAAACATAAATGCTTCCCTTCATTCCAATGGTATCAATGAAACATCAAGATTTCACCTAAATCCTCAAAGACAAACACTTTACTCTAAGTGTAATAATCCTGTGAAAGGTGGTGACTGTGTTACGGGATTGAATTACTGTTCTTGCCCAAATGTTTTGCAGAGTAAAGTAATTGAATTGTGAGGAGTAGAATATAGAGATGAGTCGAATCTTATATTTCTCAAATAATTTCTTAAATATTTCTTTCGAATCTAGAATCCAAATTCGAATCATAAATCTTAAAAAAAAATTACAATTCTAGTAAAAGTGAATTAAAAAAAAAAAAGGTTGTTTAAGGCTTGTTGCCATAGATTTTTGTTTGTCATGTATATTACATCATAAACGACAAAGATAGCTATTTTTAGTAAATTAATTATATTAATACAATTTTGTCCTTTTCTGTGATTTTTTTACTCTCCTAATTACAATAATCTACATAATTCCTCTTGCAATTGCTTGAAAAGTGCTATATCAAGTATAATTGTATTAGAGATACTTGAATACCATAAAGATTCAAGGGATTCGAGGGAATCAGGGATTCGAGGGAATCAAGGATTCAAGCGCCCCATCTCTAAAGAAATGCAAACAATTTTGTCCCAAGACTTTTCTAATATTTATGTATAAATATTAGTTTTCTTACTGTCATAACATTTTTGTCAGGTTGAGTGTACATGTATTATTATAAATATTAGTCTCTTTGCTGTCATATCATTTTTGTCAGGTTAAGCGTACATGTATTATGTATAAATATTAATCTTCTTACTGTCATATCATTTTCGTCAGGTTAAGCGTACATGTATTATGTATAAATATTAGTCTCTTTGCTGTCATCTCATTTTTGTCAGGTTGAGCACACATATTATGTATAAATATTAATCTTCTTACTGTCATATCATTTTCGGCAGGTTAAGCGTACATGTATTATGTATAAATATTAGTCTCCTTGCTGTCATATCATTTTCGGCAGGTTAAGCGTACATGTATTATGTATAAATATTAGTCTCCTTGCTGTCATCTCATTTTTGTCAGGTTGAAAGAACATGATGTTTATAACCATACAAAACAAATTCCATTCATATTTAAATATCTGCAAATTGTCATATATCCCAAAGGCTTAATTTTCTTAGAATTGTACTTTAAGCAAATTTAAGTCTAAATTGATTCGAATTTAAACAAAAATGTTTCCAAAACATTTATATTTTCTCTTTTTGATATTTTATTAACAGCGATGTTAAGGTTTCAATGTATTGTGTGTGCTACCCCACGTTCACTTGTCTACAGTCCAAACAGTATAGTGAGGCAGGCAGGGGCAGTGTCCAAGTTTGGTAGTCGTTGGAAAAGATTTGACTGGGACACGCGAATACAGTTGAGGAGTGCTCCTTCACACCAGCCGATAGTAAAGTTAGGTTTGAGTTCGGAAATGGCGCACCACAAACTGGCTCATAATCCATTTACCACAACAATTCAAGCATAAAGGGATTGAGCAGCGTTTATCAACCAGTGTGCCGCAATGGGTTAGAAGATGTGTCGGAGGAGATTGGAGGAAGATCCAAAAGTTTGAGGAATAAAAATAAATAATTTTAAATCGGTGATCAACACTGTCATATAGATAGAGGGGCTAGTCAGTTATTATAATTCCTTAGAGCAATAATCATAATACCACCAGGGAAATAAAGGTATTTAATATTCAAGGTATTTATTATATTAATGTTACAATTATTGTAATAATGACACAATACAAAAGAGGTGTAACGAAGCGGAGTTAGACTATATTTAAAGTAAAGCTTAAGTCATACAGACTATAGTCATTTGAGAACTACATGATATAAATGTTTTCTACGTATTTCCTTAGTCAGAAACAATATTATGATTTCTTGAGTCCAAAGGGAGCCAACAGTGGAAATCACCCCAGTCACATGCTCCTCTCAGAACTGTTGGTTGCACCATTTGTACTGCGTAGCTAGAAACTTCCACTGGTAAACAGGAAAGGTTTATAAACCCCGGAGATCTAGAAATCGGGGCTCTCACTCTTTATAATTGTCATACTGAGTGTATGTAGAAGTATTGTTTGGATTACTCTTCAAGTGAACCACGCACTTGTAATATACTTTTGTTATTTATTAATAAAAGTGTAAGGACACCAGTCTTCACTCTTAAACATCAGAGTATTTCTTCGAGATCGGAGGTTCCTATCAAGGATTTAGAGCTGAAACGGATCCATTAGTTCCCTACATTGAGTTCCCATACTTGAGGGATACGACAACACTATTTATAAAAATAACACAAATAATATTATAATTTTAACAATTAACTTTTTTTTATAATGAGATATCCCTAAAAATTATTATTATTTAGCACCGCGTCTTACTACCCGTTCGGGTTATACGCTTTAAGTACTAATCACGCTAATGTGAAGTGAACCCGTATTTGCGTGGAGGGAGAGTGGAAAATAATTTAGGAAAAACCAATCCCACTTCACCCGACCGAGATTCGAACCTCGATCTCCCCGTCCTCAGCAGTCAAGCTCAACACGACTAGCGCGTTAGCCAACTTAGCCACCGAGGCGGGTTTATTCCTACAAAAAACTTTTGGTTTGTCCAGACGATTTCGGCGCCTTCTTCAGTTGCCGCGAGTTGAAAAATCACTGATTTAAAGTTCAAACCGTTATATAATAGCTTTGGGATTAAGATGTGGGTATTAAAGAGAGTGAAAATAAGTTGGGAGAATCATGCTTTTAAATGACATAAAAAAACACTTTCAGTGTACTCAGTGAAGACAAGAAAATCTACTTCCCCAATACCAATAAAGAAGGAAAAACAACTTTGTGGTATAAAACCAACCAAGATTAGAGGCGAGGATATCGGACGCTAAGTTAACTCCACCTTTTTCGAACGTTTTAAGTTAATTTGTAATTTTTAAAGAACGATTCCAATAAAAACTATATTTTGTATCTTGATCCTTTCAATAAGATTAATTTATGGTACAAAAACATAATGAGTCAATAATAAGGATGCAGTCGAAAAGGAGCGGTGATTTGTGGTTCATCTCGTGCTCATCTGAACTTATACATGAATATAACTTCCACACACAACACGGTACTCAAACAGATCTCTTGAATCTGTAGAATAACTTCTAACCCCTCCTCTCCCCGTCTCCCAAATCACGATACTCCAAATCTCTCTTCTACTGCAGCAAGTCATATCGAAAACACAAAACATTTGCTTGGAAAGAAATGTGTTTTTTAAAAACTTATTTTCTGACATAGGTTTTTCTTAAGCCTTTTAGTGGTACATAGAGACTATTTTTTTTAGCTATACTAGCCCCATGACTTCTTTGGTGCTGACTGACAGCTCACAGTTGACTTCAGACAGTCAACATTTAGGTATATACCTAAATTTTGACCGTCAGAAGTGACAGCTGCTAAACACATGTTTTTACAAATCATTTGGTCCGGCGTAGGTATACATAATTTGGTCTGGTAACGTTTCAAAGCTGTCAGTCAGCACCAAAGAAGCCATGGGGCCACTGTAGTTATAGGAAAACGAAACTTACGTTTTTGATATGCAGTTTAGATAATTAATTATACTCCATTCACGGTAGGAATTATTCTCCTAAAGGTCTTTTTTCCCACCAATATCCTACTATATAATATATTTCTGGTAGGGAAAAGGGCCTTTCAGAAAACAATTCTACGGTGAACGGACTTTACATAATAATTTTGTCTTTAAAAGGAATCACGCCCCGCCCCCCTTAGTTCTGTGTGCGACCCGTCCCTCGGCCCCACGAGTGACGTTCAGAACCCCCCTCCCCTCATCTTCAAGGTCCAAGAGACGAGAACCAGAAACATTTGAAGATCCTCTTGTTCTGGGGGGAGCAGACGTGACGCAATTAGACGGCAAGTAGCCGGCCGCCTACGTCATCATCGTTAAACGCTCGACTGGCAGTGTCCCGACACCTGCCGCGTGCCTTACTCGGCCCGGCCACGCCCCTCCACGGCGTGAGATAGCAAGATCACAACTAACTTGAGATGGTAGGAACCGCACCATACAAACGAATCGACAAGCTGTAAGCATATATATTTAGAAGGCTAGGTGGGCGAAGTTGCCGACACGACTTGGACCAACTGTTTGGCACGTTCATACATAGGATGGCAATGTGATCGACACGAGAAGGATCAGGTGATAGGACAATTAACTGGTCAACAGAATGCATGCACGAGTTTGTCGATCAATTGGTCCAAGTCACGTCGACCACTTTTCCCGACCAGTATTCCAAACATTTGTTTACATTTTGTCGGCAAGTTGGCTGTAAATCACATGGTACCTACTCGTGTCGACCAATTTGGCTGCACCCAAGAGGAACTCTTCAGTGCCGAGTCGTGATTCTGTACACGCCTTTTGGCTATTACCTCATTCCGGCAAGACCAGGTTGACAGAAGCGTCCGACCAGCTGCGAGTGTTTAGGCTGATTTTGCTTTTTGAGTTACAGGTTGAATTTGAAAACCCATATCCTCGTAGAATGAGGGTGATATAATTGGAGTGAATGAGTAGTTCATTTACTTAATCCATGGCATTAGGAACTCGAAAGTTTATTGCTGCACTTAAAAAGTACGCCATATTACCCTATCTTGAGCTAATTGTATCCAGTCCACCTCATTACAACCTTTCTATTTCAGGTCCATTCTATAAAGTTATCCTTCTATCTACTTCTAGGTCTTGCCAATGGTCTCTTCCCATTGGGTTTTCCAGTCAGCACCCTCAACAGGGTTCTAGAGTCATTCGCGAGGCATGTCCTGACCACTGTAACTTACGAGACCTGATTATCCTAACAATATCATGATTAGTACAGGGTATGTGACTCATTACTATGAAACCTCATCCACTCCTCAGTATCTTATCTTTTTTTTTGAACCCAATATCTTCCTAATCACCTTGTTTTAGAATACCCTGCATTTTCTTTCGTCAAGTAGGTTAAGGTGCGGTCGCATTGCTACTAATACACAGTAAAAATGACTCACTGATTAAAACAAAAGTTGCTATACTAAGCGCGCAGGCTCTACGATCATATTATATTCAAAATCAATCACGCCAATGAGATCCAAATCGAAAGTCTATTATGATATGGGGGTGGGAGTTATCATTTTTTTTTAAATATAGATTTTAAATCAACTAAGTCTCGACAACATTGATTCGTTGGCCTATTTTATTTAAATGTGAAATTCATAACTAACCGATTATTGTGTTACTTTGTCAACCTAGGAGGTCTTGGGGTAAACAAAGTGCTCTACCGGACCCGATGATCGTGGATTCAAACCCAAATGGGGTATACGGCTTATACTAGAGCGATAAAAATCCGTAGCACAACTTCCTTCGGAGCGGAAGTAAAGCCGTCGATCCCATGTCGATTGTGGCATGAAAAAGAACCATGGAAGGTATGTGAAAGTACCTTTCCCGGCAAAAATTGGTCGCCCCTTTCACGTTCGCCAATATGCATTCAATATGGAAGGCAACGGGGAACCACCATACTTCCTGAACTTCCCTAGTACACGGGATTTCTACCAGATGGTGTGGTCAGCACTAACCAGCCGAAGAGCTTAGTGGATGCCTAGCTCTATGGGTGGATAGAAATCACATCAAACCAATCTTCGGGTTGTTGACTTAAGAAGAACATTGATTCTACAGGTGGTGAGATTATAGTACAAGTAACCTTTACACCTATAGCTCATACAGTTGGCACGGCTGCCATGTATTCTCAAGCGTAACTAAAGAACAAAAACAGAAACAACATGAGCACGTTCCTCACGTTGATGTGGAAAAGAGGGGGAGGGGGGGGCGGTACGCGTGCATCGCAGCAGCCTAGTGACGTAAAAGGAGAGAAGGGAGAAAGGGTGGGAAGTGTTTGTCGCGAAGATTAATGCGAGGACATCTGTCAGGAGACACGCGACACCACATCCGGGGAGCTTTTAGGCGGGAGAGGAGACCTGCCCCCTCTAACCCACCATCAAAACAAGGCTTATGTGTCTCATGACAAGGACAGACGGGAAGGTGCTATCTACTAATACTCGGGGGATCCCTTGACTCAAGGGCTCCGGTACCTGAGGGAGTCCAAGTACCTCCTGTTTTTATTTTGGAGGAACTATAGGACTATCGATTCACAGCAAGGCCGAAAAATGTATAATTGGTGAAATGTGGGCTTCTGGTTGGGCGGAGGCTGGGTGTTGTGTCTATTCTAGATTTAAGTTAGCGTATAGGTCTTGTGTTGATATAATCAATCGGTTCAAAAAAGTATATATATTGACCATCAGCATGGTGGGAAATTGATATTTGACAAGTCACCTAAAAAGAGTCTAGCCATCTCAAGCACCTGCCAACCTCAGCTTGGTAAATGTTAAGTAATGAAGGCAATTTTTTTTTAAATATTAAAACTTGGTTGTCGAAGGGGGACTGAACTGCACCCCATGTCCTCCTTAAATTAACCAAGAGGTACTAAAACTATGTTGATGCTTTCGTATACCAAGTCATGCAACCTGCAACTGATAAAACAATACCGGTAACTAAGTGTAATTCTATAAATCCAGAGATTGTATTTTCTGTAATACCCTTCCTAAAGTGTTCTCAGGTTTAATCTTGAATATGGGGGAGGCGTTTATAAAAACACTACATATTATAAAGAATACATTAAATCCAAATAGTTTCTATAGTCATCGAGGGTTTAAAATTTTCCAGGGGGAGAAATCCCAAACTCGCCTGATAGTTAAGGCCCCTCTGTACCCATTTTTCTATTTCAAAAGGATTCTAGAGCCCCTACCGCGACTCCATTTTACGTGCCCTTTTCAACTTGAAACTATTTTAAAGTCATTCTAGCTCATTCAAAGTGACTCAGCTCACCGGAATGAGCAGTTCATTTACAATGCGACCCGATTATTCTTATAATAAAATGTTGTAGCAACACACCATTTGAAATTATGGCAATTGGAAATTGAGCGTTATTTGGGGAATCTATCAAGTAAGGTTGATGTATCAAATGTTACTATTTAAGGTGTGGGTGTAGATAACACGAGCTAAGGTCAGTATGTTTGCAGTTTGAATATATATACATTTTTGTTGTTAAAATAGTTTTTATAAAAAAACTTTTTTAAACAAATATATTTCTCAAGTAGAAACATAAGAGTTTAATTTTCTTCACGTGGTGACCTCAACATGGACATTTATCAAGGGTGTACTTAAATTTAATGACAACTTTTTTTAATCGTTTAAAAAGTTTATCGTCAGATGCTAATATGCTCATGACAAATATACAACAACTGCTGATCTAACCATGTCAACCAAATTTAACTATGTGTCTACTGATTCAATATTTTATTTACATGGACCAAAAAATGTTTGGCTATAAAAACTGCAAATACATTTACTTCCCTTCCCTCTCCGTCCCAACTTTGCTGCAAAAAATTTAAAATTTCTGGGAAAATATAGAGTAAGTCTTAGGGTTTGCCATACTGACAAGCGTCTGGTCAAACTGGCGAACACGTGATTTGCAGATAGCTCTCGAGGAGGCAAAGGTTCGAATCTTGGCTCAGTAAACTGAGGGTGGTTTTGGACAAGTGGTTCATTGTTGTTTATTGTCACACTAATGGTGATTATTATTTGTAAAGGCCTACTATTACTATAATATTGAAGTATTATAACATATAAGTTATATATATATCAGTTTTGCATACTTAAATATTTGTTTATGGCCTTACCAATTAAACTAGACCGTTAGTAGCAAGTGTGCCAAACCTATCGATAATAATAAAAAAAGTCAAATACCATGTCAACTTGAGAAGTTTTCCCAGCACTCAATGAACCAACATACAATAATATTGCCTAGCGCCTGTAAACTAGACTGTTCCGGATCGAGCGCGCAAGCTTGGAAAATAGAACCAGTTCTATCTTTCAAGCGCGTGCGCTCGGGTCACTCGCTCCAGTCTGGCCACCTCTCATTACAACCGATGTGGTCTATTTTATTTATTTTTTATTCGCTAGTGCACTCACCCAGTCTGGCCGTACCCTTAAAGTGTGTGTTTTTTACTTAAAATTGTTATATATTGAATTTTCTGAAATGCAACCCTTTTTATCAAACACGTTTGGCACACCGGGTCTATGGCATCACTCAAACAAAAGACTGGATTGCTGAAAACGGGAAGGTCGGGTTCGAATACCAGTCAGATGTATTGAGTGTTTTTTTTTTACTATTCGTTCCCCACACTCCTTTAAGCAAACTGCAGTGTACACTTCCTCGATATTTTACCATCCTTTTCCCATTAGTGTAGAGTAAATATGCGGATAGCCCGAACGGGTAGTAAAACGACCACGGGAGAAAGTTAAAAAAAAAGTTGGTCCAATCTACCACGTCGAGCGGTGAAACTTGGATACATGCATCCATGTAAGGTCTAGGTCGCGTTGCGTTACGTTACAGCTGCTACCAAAGGGTGACGACAGTCCGGACGCAGATGCACCTCTAAGCTCCGCACCTCGGAACGAAATTCATGACACATGGTAATTTATAGCACCCTGTAACGCCCTCTCGCTTGACAGCTGCAGATCACATGACTTGACGTAAGAATACGTAAATTTAGATCTAGTAACTTTCTTAGCTGAGAGATGAGGTTCTTCCTATGAAGAGTGGACTCACCTGAATGGTGCAGTACTAGTTTCGAAGGACGCGGGGGACAGAATGTAGAAAGAGGGTCGCTCCGCTTCAATGAACGGGACACCCGCAGTCACCTTGAAGGAAGTCAACAACGCTGCTCTCGAGGACGTCGGAATAAATGACCCAGTAAAATCGGTCGGGTGCAACGTTTAGACCCTAACATGAGATGTGCGGATGTAACGACGCAAGTCCGTTAACAAATGGTGGGCCTAATTTGATATTTTAAAGGGAAAAGAATGTAAACGGGAAAATAAGAGTACCAATAACCATATATGGCGTTAAAACTAAAATAAATAAGCCATAAGCCTCAGATTGAAATAAAAAAACTACTGTAATTATTCACTTTACACGGATTTATTACAGTTTTATATGCTTGTCAAAGCACACACAAATGTGTGAACCACGCGTACAATCCAGGCCAAAGTTTCCGAATGTAGGACTTCCATATACTAGCCCCACCCCCCTCCAGGCACGGATTCGGGGTGGAGGGGGTGTCAAAGGGTCAACTGACCCTCCCCCCTGTGAAAAGTTAGAAAATTAATATACAAAAACTAAGTGAAAATTCAGATTTTAAAAATAAAAATACATTACAGATAAATTATACATAAAAAAAATCTTTTTACGCGCAGACCTCTGTTAAGCGAGGTCCACACACGCGTTATTCGTCCGCGTTTATTCAATTCTCGACATGACTCAGGCAAGTATGAACAAAAATATCCCTTTTCATGTACTAATATTTGTCGTGCATAGCGAGTAACGAACATTGTTCCTCATAGAGACGGTAGACTACCAAACATCAAAGAAGAGTAATAATCGCCCGAGAGCAGTTCATCCACGAATACCGAATATAGAGTATGTGTGGACAGCAGGAGCGGTGGAACTGTGGGGGACTCTAGACCCTCTGGATAATTTGCCCCTCCTTGGAATAAATTCTCCCCTATTTGTGTGTGTATATATATCAAATCCACTGATATTATCGAATATGAAGCTGAAAGATGGCCTTAAATCAAACTCGAAATGATTTCCAAGTCCATCCAAATTTCAAAAATGTGTGGGGGAGGACAACTCCAAATAGATTCTAGATGCATGTCACTTTGAAGAATTTTCAAGCGAGAACCACCCCAAATAGCCTAGTTTCTGAAATAGTTCAAATTTCAAAATTTTGTCGGTGGAAGAAAACCACTTCAAAGATCCTTTTCTAAAGGTATCTATCTAATTATCGTAAAACATTAAGGCGAGGAACACTCTAAATAGCTTCGAGGGGCATCCAAATTTCAAAATTATCCAGGCGAGGAACACTTTACATTTAATGGCTTAATCTATTTTTTTTTAAATCAAGGCATAGCTTCTAGAGTTCACCATTAAAAAAAAATTGTTAATGGAAGGCCACTCCAAATAGTTTATAAAAACTATCTGATTTCAAAAAATTGGGAAGGCTAACTACTGTTTAAAACATAAATAAGATTAAATATGAATGAAAAACTATTAAATGACCGTAAACAAAAATCTATCCTTGTAAGTAGCTATTTTATTGATAATTATGACCCCCCCCCCCTTATGAAAATGATCTGGATCCACTCCTGCCCCAATCCCCTCCCTCTAGCCGTGCAATTCACCCAGTGATACGTCAGACAAGATTTAGCACTTTGCCTGGGAGTTATCAAAGAAAGAAAACAGTCCATTAGCAATCGAGTTTGACCGGTCTTTTGGCACACTAAATGTGGGGCGGAAGGGGGCTGGAGTAGCAGCGAGCAGTCGTTTGGCAGCTTTTTTTTAGTCTGATGTAAAAAGTTGGCACAAAACTTCAAAGTGTGAAAGTGTTTATCAGGGATCACAAACACACGCCTATCTTAAGTATGGCGCCAGTTGGGTATGGTCAAGAACAAAGTTTTACACCCCCCCCCCCCTCAAATAAAGAATAAAAACGTAAATAGAAAATTAAATAATCCCCTCACACCTAGCATTAAAACTAGATGGATCGCAAAAATTTGTCTAGTTGTAAATTCGATTATAATTCTGAAAAGTTTGAGGATCTAGAGTAAAAAATGGTTTAAAATACAGATTATTTTGAACCGTTCTAAGTTTGTAGTGTGTGTTTCCTAAAGTCCGTTCACCGTAGGAATTGTTTTCTGAAAGGCCTTTTTACCTACCAGAAATCTATTATATGGTAGGATATTGGTAGGAAAAAAGACCTTCCAGAGAGTAATTCCTACCGTGAATGGAGTATACGTCCACGATATCCGAGAACAAGAATGGAATCATATTATACACGACGGCACTCCATTTCTCGATACACTTTCTCCTACGTAAATGGCACGTGCATAAACAGTTGACGAACGACACTCATGAAGGTAAACATAGAACTGGTGCCAACCCCCCGCCGTGACCATGGACATACTCCGCTCCTCTTCACTTGTGAAAGGCTTTCATTCACCCGGGAAGACTTGGAAGCGAGATCGACTGCAAACATAACTTTTACTTGTGTGTTTGAGTGTGTGTGTTATTGGTTTAGTTATTTAGCCCCGCGTCTTACTAACCGTTCGGGTTATACGCTCAAGTACTACTTTCGCTAATGGATTAGGAATTGGGAAGGATGAATTTAGAAGAAGTGAACCCACATTTGCGTGGAGGGAGAATGGAAAACCATTTAGGAAACCCCCCCAGTTCACCCAACCGAGATTCGAACCTCAATATCCCTATCCTCGGTAGTCTAGCTTAACAAGAAACTAGCGCGTTAATTGACTACGCCACCAAGGCGGATCTAGGTTATTGATGTATAAACAGGTAAAGGGGAGGGAGGTAAGAGAGTTGAGGTGTTTAAGGGATTAAAACCCCCTAACTCTTTGAAAATGTAACTATCAATCCTGCTTAGTATAATAGTTTCATGGAATTTTATGAAATATACAGACAGATCCTACAACCTGAAATATGTTTTAAAATAACATTAAATGGCTTAAAAAAACACACAAACCTTTTCTTTTAGAGGACTACCCCACGAGTCAACCCATTATCCCTCCCTCTTCCACTAAATGAATATATAGGGACGGCCATATGCGTAGAAAGGTAAGGGTCTGGGGAGGATGCAGGAAATGGATGGACCCTCCAATCCTTTCCACCATTAAGGGTAATCCCCATTTTTTTTATAAAAACATAAAAAATATAAAGATTTTTTTAAATTTCACTATTAATTTTGTATGCCAATAATTAACCAAATATAATAATTATTTTAAAATTCCCCTACAAGATGCATTTTTTTATAACCTTCGTCCTATTGTATCATACTAGCTCTTTGTACATTTCAAATGACAGATTGTTATCGGAGAACAAAGGACGTTGCTTGGAATGAAACGAATTAGTGGGTCTGAGAAATGGAGACAAATATGTTTGTTATTCTGTATGCCTATTCGCTACTCTGCCCTCTGACCCGACCCTCCACTACTCAACACCCTTTCCCCACCAGCCCAACCTATCTTCCATGTTGTCATATATAAAAAAAGGGGGAGGACAAAGTCACATCACACAAATATCCAGGACGACAACTTTTATTAATTTAAATGACAGAGGTATCTTTTACCGCAATCTAGAGTGTATTATAAAGGTCTCAAGATTGTCCGTACAGATGGCAGCACTAGCTCGATTTGAGTTAAAAGGGAACTTTCCCCCGATTTCCCCTGTACCCTTCGAATTACATCGATTTATTAAGTCAACTTTCTGGTGGACCCTCACACCCACGTAGAAAAATAAGCTTTCTACGACCTTGGGAATGGTTCTATGTTTGAGACCTTTCCATCAAAATAAGCCCAAGTTATTCTTAAGTCTCACCACAAGACTTTAAAAAAAAAGCAGCTAATGAACATAAGGAACTCAAAGAGCGAAATGAAAAATGAGCCGTGATTATTTTGGTAGTAGAATAAAGAAAATCGAGAGATGAGCGAGATATCTGTGAACTGCCAGCAGTTATTTCTGAATAATCTTTATTGTCTTGTACTTAATTACTTTTGAATCAAAATTCATATTGTTTCCCTAACGTTTCCTGACTAATTCTGACTAACAACATTTTTCACACGTTTATATAAATGGAAACCCTGTAGAATCAATAGGTATTTTTCCAAACATAGAAATTGTTAAATTAAGAGCCTTCTATTCGACACAGTTAGCTCGGGGCCGGTTGACACGCGTACTAAATGACAAGCTCGTCATTTTCTGCTATTTGTCAGTTACCACCACTCCTATGGCGAATGGACTATGGTTTGGTTTGCCGCAGGGAGGGTTGGTGTAATTTTTAATAAATGGTTTCCCCCTCTTCCTCCATGCAAATGCCTTCCTCCCATCTACCATAATATAAAGTATAATATTATTATTAGAATTACATGCTTATAGCCCGGACGGTTTAGTGTACTGCAAAATAAAAATTCGATCACACACAAGACTGTTATTAATATAACTACAGAGAAAAAGGAAAATGACTTGACCAGTTTTTTTTAAACAGTTATATAGGTTATTAAATTTATTTTCACGTATTTATACGTTAGATCATATTATATGCAGCTATAACCTTTGATAAATAGTATGAATAACTATATAACAACACAAAAAGATTGACATTTTGTTCAACTATTGGCTTCGTCGTTTCTCAGCCGATGTTGACCAAACCAGTTTTAAACGATTTATAGTTAGATCAAACAGTGCGTGACTGATTTATTTTCTCAATAATGCGAGGGTGCGGGGTGGATACGTTTACATAATAACAGTCCCATATTTTAGATTCAACCATTGGTTTTTCTAATAGTAAAATAATATCATTGTACACCGTAAAAAAATTTGTTTTATCTAAAAGTCCCTTCTTACGATGTACAGAAGAATCATTTTATGCCGAAACCAAACAGAGCGAACCTATACCTCGACCTTATTCGCATCGCATCATAATATACATTATGACCAACCAGGTGGTTCATATCAGTTTTAATAGTTTTGTACTCACTGATAGTCTTCCTCGTCCTTCTTCTTTGGTTGGTAGTTTTTGACCAGCCTCCTGTAACATAAACAAAGCCGAATTCAGTTTGAGAGACGTGTCACGTATGTGATGTTTTAAAAATCGAGATAGCTTCTATTTAGGGAGGAAACTGTATAACAAAGTAGAAATGTTCGATTCATGGGCCTTGGATCGATTTAGATCAAGACGTGTTGCATCGATCTAGGACCAAAATTGAGTGCATCTAATCAATTTTGAGGAGCTTGACAACGATTTAGATTAAAGAAAGGGTTATTTGACTATATTTCAAATATAAATGGACATACATTTTTTTAAAACATGATTTAGTACATTTGACAATCAATTTTCGGTCTATTATTATAATATAAATAATTTTAAAATAGTAAATTAAGCATACATACTATTATTGTTACTAAATTATATATGCTTTGATACACCTGGCAGCTAACTTTAATATATTATTATTATTACCGCGTCTTACTACCCGTTCGGGTTATACGCGCTTACGCTAATGTGTAATGGTATGGTGATTGTGAGATGAAATGGAGGACCTACAAGTTTAACGTGGAGTCCGAACCACGGTGGAGGCCTGGCATTTCCCACATTCACAAGATGTTTTGTCAGAGGTGAAGGAAGGGTTTGGCAATCTGATAAATCTGTGCCGGGACTGAGGATTGAACCCCGGCTGCCAGCACAGAAGTCCGACACCTTACCCCTAGACTGCCAGGTCACCCAAACTTTAATATAATCTAAATTATGAATTAGACTATATAATTATATCCTAATTTGTAATCCAGAATTCTCAAAATTTGTTTCAAAATGATACTAGTACTAAAAAAATGTATTTCATAGGTCAAATCGATTTGTTCTGTACTAATCTTTTGTCTCCTTCCGATTCGATCTTTTTGAAATTGCCAGATGAGGAATCAATTCTCTGTAACAAAGTTACAGCAAAACAAAAACCCTGATCCGTCAAAAACATTCCCTGCAAGAGTAAATGCAGATATTATATCTTGCAGGTGTTAACACCTAACTGCTGATAGAGCACTACTGCACAGCTGCCTCGCATGAACAAAAAACATAACCACCGAGACCGATATCTTGCCACGACCGCCATAGTCTAATTACTACCCAACGCTAGCACATTCCTGCTCGCGCGCCTTCGTAGCAAACGCCTGCGAGATAAACATCAATTCAAGACGAGGTAACGTATTTCTTCAAATACACCCAAGAGACCACCCACCCACCGGTCACAAATTCAAACAGTGGTGTGGCGTGTTTCCAGGGTAAGCAAATTTTGATTAAAATTGTATCTGTGATATGTTCTCCCTCACTTTGTCCCCATTTGACAAATCTCAAGTAAGCTCTGCATTACATATCAGTGTCGCGTTGTGTCGCGTCGCCAGGGTAAGCAGAGCTGGTTAAAACACTACCTGTGATATAAAGCCCATTCACCGTAGGAATTGTTTTCTGAAAGGCCCTTTTCCCTACCAGAAATTTATTATATAGTAGGATATTGGTAGGAAAAAGACCTTCCAGAGAGAAATTCCTACCGTGAATGGAGTATAACTTCCCTTTGCCCCATTTGACCAATCACACATAGGCTCTTCACTGTAAATCAGTGGCGTTTCAGGATTATTGACATGGTTAACAGGGCTTGTTCAAACTGTACCTGTGAATTGTTTTCATCACTCAGTATAACATTCATTGGCCGGGTATTAACTTATTTTTTAAATGTTACCGCGTCTAACTATACGTTCGGGTTAAACGTCTATGAACAAAATACGCTGATGTGATAAGGATTAGGTCGCACAACCCCTTGTCGCCGTGACCAAGAGAAACCACTTGCTCCGCGACCTTATGTAGCCACGTCAGCTATTCTATTTTTTCCCCCTCGATCTCACAGACAGAAAAATAACGCGCAGTAAGTAGCATAATGTTGGCACTTCATGAGAAAACGGTGAACTAGAAAGAAGAAGAGATTCTAGCTGCATTCTATATCAGTTACAAACGCGCGATGAGAAGGGGTTATTACAATATTATATCAAGATCTCAGCCAATATGAAGAGTATTTAAAAAAAAAATTATACAAGGATGTCAGTGTCACAAAATTAAGCTTTTTTCCACATTGAAAAAAATGTTGGGAAAACACGCTCCTTGTATAAATAGCACTGACAAAATTATCAATCAAGAGTGATTTCTGGAAACGACTGGCCGCTCTTGTTACCTTAATATAATCATGTGTCACATCCGGTTGGTCACCTCCACGCCGTCATTGTCCAACTGACCAAATTCATTCCCAGAGGACGCGGGAATCTTTCGAAGAAAAAAGGTTATTTTAATCACATAAATTAATAAAATCAAGAGTTTGTTTGTCTGTCATGAGTATTGCGCGATATCTACCACGCGGAGGTTTGAAATTTTAAAATTAGTAGCCCTTGTGCACAAATATGTGTACCTCAAAGCAGAAATTTGAAATTTTTGACTATTTAAATTTTTTTTTATTATAAACTGGATCAGGAGAGATTTTCTTTATTTCTTTTTATTTGAAGTTAAGCATTGCGCGATTACCTCGGCGAATTCGGTACTTCTGCAAGCTGTAAATGAAAGTTAAGTTTTGTTTTTATGATTATGTAAAAATTTCAGAGATTTGATTAAAATCCTTTACCTTTACATGACTAAGTAAATTCTCTGATATTTTCCTGTTTTGCCGGTTTTCCAGGTCGCTGGACACTGATCAAAGAAAGCACAATATTTAATAGTTTCCCCACACAAAGAAATACAATTTCAAAAATCTAGTTGTCCACCAAGATCGGGTAGAAAGAGGGCTTTGAATTTCTAAAGGCCGGGGTGCTCGGTAGGGTAGTTTTTCTTCGTTGTGGTTACCAAACTTTGTGAACAATGAAATAAAGAAAAGCCAATGACTATGGAGTTGCAAGGGACGGTGTAATTCAACACTGCAGCGAATGCTCTAGTGGTCGTGTGCAGTGACAGGGCACATCACGTGGTAACTAGGGGGTTTGTTCGACACGTGATACATCGTAATACCGGCACATGCGGACAAGGGAGTAGGTCTTGTATTCTCCAGCCTGCCAGTGACGGGAGATCGGGGTACTGGGGGTGGTTTCCCCTCAACGGTATCCCACCGTATCTATGCCAATGGTAGGGTGATTGTGAGATGAAATGGAGGACCTACAGTTTAACGTGGGATCCGAACCACGGTGGAGGCCTGGCATTCCAACACATTCACAAGTTGTGATTAATACACGTCTTGTCAGAGGTGAAGGAAGGGTTCATCTTATATTAATCTATGAATAAATAAATAGGCCGATTAACTTTAAGAATAAAACCAACCATTAGTTATGTAGGGGTAGGTTTTGAAAATGGCATTAGTAGTAAAAAAGACGTGAGGGTGTACACTAAACAAAAATATAGATCGAATTACAAAACACTGAGAGGGCGTGTGATAAAATCCTTGAGAAAGCTAAAGTAACGGAAGTAGTTGTGCGGGGAAGTATACCTCGCAGGGGAAGGAAGGGTGGGGAGGATTGATTGCAGCACTTAGGTTTAGGGGCAGACAGACGCAAGTCCCGCCGTTTCAGGAAAGGGATGATTCCTTCTTCTAACGATGGATGAAAACAACCCCACTTTAATACATGTATGTTGACTCTTAGGAATACTTGCTCTCAATTTTCCCGAAGTAAACAAAACTAGCAATAACGATATTAAAGTGGAAATAAGAAAAATAATATACACGATTACGATAGAAACCAGAAAACGCACGGAAGTGAGGTTTTCTGCATTCTTCACTTGACAACATCGACGCTGGAATAAGTTCAGTGGGTGTTTTTTTCATTTAAAAATCAACACGTATTTTTTTTAATATTACAAAACTGTTTTATTGGTAACACTCAATTGCACAGGTTTCTAAAAGTATAAGAGAAAACCGCACTACGATGCTACATTTGGTTCGAGCTGTATTACCTACCCAAGTTTGGTGTTATACGTGAGGCGAGGTAAGGGGAAATCATGCGAGTTAGAAATTGGTCGTGGGCCGAATTGAGTTCCAAATGAGTGCCGCGAGACCCACGCTTCCCTGTCTAAACACACTCCTCGCAATTTCCGCAAGCTCAATATTATCCTCTCAAGTGGAAACATCTTTGTGAGAACTCTCGCAAGTCGCACGCCAACAAACTCGACCGACAGATCTGGCAGCAATTTATCGCTGCTAGTGTAAACAGACCTGGACATCACTCCTGCGAGAAATGTCGCAATTCACTTGCGAGTAGTCAAGTCTTCCCGGGGTTGAGACTGATGTTATTCGTCCGGCCAAAAACTGCCACGCGATAAAAAAAAAAAGGGTACTCTGATCCTTTTAAGACATTAGATAAGAAAAAAAAACTTATTTTCCAGGAGGCAAAAACCGCCGGTCTGAAAGTGGAGTACGGAAAGAAAGAGAAATAAATCGTTCAGAAAAGAATAGCAAAGTTAACATTTACCCTTGACCCTACAGGTCAAAGCCACAACTTATGTTTGTAAAAACTAAACAAACATATTAAATCCCAGTTGATGCACTCTACTCGACTCTCTAAATCCATAAATAAATGAAACTATAGCAACAAATGTAATTGTAAGGTTTATTTATTACAAGTGTCTGTGGCATATAAATATATAATAGTGAAAACTGACCATGAAAATTATCTTAAAAATAACATACTTGTTATCCGTATCGGTGAGCACGCGAAATAAACGTCAAGCTCGCTTGGTCCAGTTTTATGCTGACGGGAAGGCTGGATATTCTGCGGGTGATTTTACTAAACGGTTTCCCACTTTACCCCCACGCGAATTCGGGTAAATTTCCACTCAATTCTAGTTTCCTCATTCCTACCACAATACAAACTGTGGATATCCCAAACGAGTATTAAGACGAGGTTCAAATTATGAATGTGTTTATTTTCTCAAAATCAGGGATTATCAACCTTTATAGGCTCGCGGCGGGGATTATAGCGTTCTGGCATCCTTATAAGAATTTTCGTTAGCATTTTGTTTTTCAAATTTTAATATATATATTTTTTATCCAAAGTAGAATGAGTTAAATGAAAGATGCGATACCAATAACACTGAATGAAATACATAAATACAGTTATATAGTAAAATAACTTTGGAAATCAATAAACTAGCACACTAACCACCACAAAGTGAGATCACTAAAAGTTAATAACACCACAAAAAGTTAATAATAATCATAATAATATGTAGTCATCAAAAGGGAAACAATCGTCTCACATCGTGTGCCGTGGCACGTGCAGTTCATAGATACACTGAAAAACAAAACTTTCTTCTGTTTCTTTATTTTCATCATATTTTCTTCGCATCCTCCAGTCAAAATTATGCGGTATGTCTTAAGTGACGCGGGCCACCGGTTGATAATCTCTGCTCTAAGTGGACTAAAAGGCGATCACTTTGCCAACATAATAATTTAATTAAATGACTGGTTTATCATGTATTTAATGCTGGCGCTCATTGCGGATCTTGCTCTTTATAATTCGCAGTATACTGTTTTTTTTATTAACCGTTCGAGCTATGCACAAAAGTATTAATTACCGATGATCGCTACACTAGTCCGTAGTGGATCACGTCAAGTATGGTATATCCGCACAAAAATGTTTCTGGAGAAGTGGTGTTTAGTTTGAGCAATATGAGAAGATATTTAAAAAACCCAACCTTCTAAAAGCAAAAATCAAATATCTAATGGTTCATAACTAATCCACCATTAATTTAAAATACATTCGAAACCCTAGCACAGTAAGATATAAATCAAAACAAAATGCTACTTAAAAATTTAATTTTTATGTGTAGTAATAAATATTTAATAGTCTATAAAGTATTCAGTCGATCGTATTGAAATATTTTCACGTTCAGCAGGTTATAAAGTCAAATATAAAAAATCAAATACAGTTAATAGGTTTGTAAAACTAAATACATCTAATTTCATAAGTTAAAACAGATTTTAAAGTGTTTTTTTATATTTAAAATCAAAATATAAAGCCAGGTTTGTTGATAAAAAAAATTTTGATTCCCCCCGCTCCCCCCCAAAAAAGGTTCCTATGCACGATTTTCCTAAGGCTCGTTTTTGGACTTTGATATAACTTGTGTGTTTATAAAGTGCACGGTGGATTCAACCTCTTTACCAAACAAATGAACGCATTTAATTAAAGTAGGGAGCTAATTGTGACCTACAGTCCACTTTTCATAGAAACACAGCTAGAAAAACATAATTCTACTTTAACGTATTCACACGTTAAATCATGTGATCTGCAGCTGTCAATAATGGTGGATATTATCAATACCTTTAAAATAGCCTTAATAATATAAGAGCACGTTATCAATATTGACCACAAAAAAGTTTGTACTTTTTTAAAAACTGTTCTTCATATGAAAATTGGACTGTAGTCGTGAGCTCGTGGTACGAAGCCTATTCATGGAAGGAAATCTGGTTCCTTAATGCAATTTGCGCGGCGGTTGAAGAGTAAACAATCAACACAAAGAAGGTTGTGCGAGCCTGGGGCCGCAGACACCAGACTGAGAACACGCGCGCGACCTCGAGAACAGCTGATATTCGCGAGGCTCCTGTTATTCACTTTTGGATTCTGGCAAGTGGCGCGAAGAAAGCTTTAGAAAGAGTGTTCCTATGGCGGTCAAATTTGATGACATTTTACGATAAGTAATGGCGTGTTCTATTGGTCAGAGTTCCTGGCTACTTATCCAGATGTTCCCGGGTTCAATCCCCGGCGTTTTCAGATTGTTCTGCGTAGCAGTGGGTCTATAACGGGGTCAAACTCAGCCTCCTGAGGACAATTAATGGGGAGCTACTTGAATAAATAAGTATCGGCTTCGATCTAGAAAACTGAGATTAGTGGCCGGAGGGTTCGTTGTGCTGACCACACGACTTCTAGCTGTAGGTGTTGGTATATAGCCCACTTGCAGGCTGACGTCAGAAAGTTGTTTTATTATATTATTAGTGTTATTTTATAGATATTGATATTATCCATCCAAAAATGAAGAGCTACGAATGCGTGGAAATAGTTTTCATAAGGCAATGTTAATGTTGACACTCCTCTCATACAATTTACAGTGTTATTATTTTTAATTAAAATAGACCGCTCAACACAACACTATTAATTACATACATCATGCACATGACACACTTTCTAAGACCCGTAAGATAAGGGTGACCACTCAAACTCTAGATTAAAATGCCATCATAGTTCCCGGTTTTCTCAACCAGTGGCCACCCTGAAGAGACTTATAGCATGGGCGCACTCTAAGTGTGGATTCACACG
>CABFOW010000607.1:9227-32014 GCA_902141385.1 Timema californicum
GTGGAGGCCTGGCATTCCCCACATTCACAAGATGTCTTGTAAGAGGTGAAGGAAGGGTTTGGTAATCAGATAATTCTGTGCCGGGACCGAGGATTGAACCCCGGCCGCCAGCACAGAAGTCTGACACCTTACACCTATACCACCAGGTCACCATGAAATAAATAAAAATATTTTATATAATTTGTTAGATTATTCATATAATTTGAGGTTAAACAACATTACCTGCGTGTGAAACTGCGATAACCACAGTTATAGGGTAACATAAATATATTTGGGATGTACAAATATAAATATGTCTAATTTTTTATTTTAGATCTTAAATCTGGGAACAATGTTCACTTATCAATGTTAATAGAAACTTTTTTTTTAATTAAATACCAATAAAAAATTGTTTTCAAGTAAACCAAAATGTTTATGCTCTTAATTATTTAAATTAAAATATAGAAATTAAAAGAAAATTATATTCTTGAGACATTAATAATAAATTATTATGAATTTAACATTGAGATAGAATGAAAGTTGACAAAATTGAAATCATTAAAAATATAAATTTGTTAATATAATTATGTAAAAAAAAATAGTTTTGATACTGGCAGTTCAGATTTTGTAGAAATATTTAGGTAAAAATATATTCTTGGATGGCTTGAAATGAGGAGGGATACATCTCAGATAAAAATATAAATATTTCACCCGTTGAGTTGGTATTCTTTTGAAAAAAATCTTGTTTAAGAGTATTGAAAAATTAAATTCTTCATAATATAGTTAATATTTTAGAACTCTCCTCACAAGCATTCCTTGTCTTAATTTAGATCCAGGGCTAACTGTTAACACCTTAACTTTCGACCTTAATACCATTTTGATAAAATGTACTCTTGTGGTAAAACTCACAGCTGTTTATTTATGACATCTTTAAAATGACGCCTAGATAAAGAGTAGAATCGATATAAGATATTAGATTATCTTTTTAAATTGACAAATCATGAAATTCGAAACTAGCGGCGTTTAAATATCAACAAGAATCTCTTTCTATTGTTTGGCCTATATCTTCTCTCTCGCATGCTAATTATCCTTATTGCTACCAGGGACACCAACTTAAATACAACAAAGACAATGGCCTCCGTACGTGAAACACAGCTCTTAAATAATATTTTCCATATTGACGAACACTGAAAGATTAATTAACCAATACTGGTAAATGTCCAATATATTACCTCCCATTGTTTATTTATATCCTTCCATATCATCTTAGATTCATAAAAAATTCAGATTTATTTGTTTTTATAAAATAAAAGTTATGGGAGTATGGCATTTTTGGCTAACTTGTTAAGCTCCATATGCTAGTATTTGAATAATATTTACAGTTAGAAATACTAAAAAACTATTAAATAACCAATATATATTGATAACCATTGAATATCACATTTTGTTTATTCAAGTGTTTTCAGCTAAATAAATCAAAACCTATTTAATAAGAATAGTTAAAATATGGTTAAAATATAGTAACACTTAATGTTATGTTTTCAGGGTGAAAAATTTAAATTTAAATAAGTTTTTGGTTATTTTTTGAAGCTTTAATATCTAATTTTCAACTAGGATTAGATACACTATTATTTTGGATATACATTTTTATTAGACTCGATTAGTAATAGTTATGGTCTTTAAGCTCAAAGAATTTGACTATATTTTGCTATCGTTTTTGAAATAGTATAAGAAACGTACTTGGATGGTACAACTACTTAAATTGATTAGAACAACTTCTTTGGTCAATTAAACAAGATAGAATCAGAACAATAATATAAGGATAATTTATTCAAATAAAACAAGTATAATACAATTTCTAAAATATCATAATTGAGATTGTTAGATTATTAATGTTCTGTAATTAATTGGCAGAAAACAAGGAAACAATATAAATCTGTGCTGATACAATATTTAAAGTAGTAACATATTATAGGATTAGCTTATAAGAATAAGAATAGTTGAAAATGGCAATTTACTAGAGAGGAGTTATTAATACTCACACTGTTAAAGACTCTAAAAGATTGTATGAATGCTTGAAATTATAGGTCGTATAAAGAGTATGAATATACTAGGAAATAGTTTGAAAATAAGTTGTCAAGTAGGATATGTTCTGCAATGTTTAAAATATTTAGACATTGACAATAGAAATATGATTAGTAGAAAAGCTAAAACAGTTGATTATGTTGTTATTCAGGTACCTTACAAATGCAATAAACAAATAACAGTATAAAATGTAACATTTAACATATTAAAATAAAGCTAAAATATAACAAGTAACTTCTTCCAATTATTAAAAGGAGTGTAAATGATCAGATGGTACAAACTAGTATTCGAGTCAAATAATTATAAAATTATACCGTGTTAATTATCGATACATGATTAGTTATGGGGATTTAATTGAAACCAACGGGTGTGTCATCCAGGTTATACTTTTACTCAGTTATGATATGTTATAAATAAAATATAATATAAATAAGTACAATTGGTTACTGTGAAAGAAGAGTAGCAAAAAAGGATATTTTTGTTGTTGTTTTGAAAATGTAAATATATAGTAACGTTCCTTATCTGTGTGTTTTAATTCCTCTCCATATATAGTTGCTAATCTGGCTGGGTGACGGCATGTTTCAGCGACTACGCCAACATCAGGTCTAAGACAAAACCAATGCAAAAATAGTAAATATTTAAATTATAATAACGAAACAACCTAACATAATGAGATAAAATCAAATGAAGATACAAATAGACATTAACCAAAAAACTGACGTTAGAAAGGGAGACGAGTGTGTCTTAATGGTTTGTTAACGTAAATATGTTTCTAAATGTGTGTGTGTATATATTTGAATATGTGTGTGTAGTTATAATTGTATTTGTGTGTCTATATATGTGTGTGTGTGTTTGAATGTATGTATGTATGTATGTATGTATGTATGTATGTATGTATGTATGTATGTATGTATGTATGTATGTATGTATGTGGATTAATGTATGTGAATGCCTGTGCACGTGCGAATAGATATGTATGTCTGAATGAATATTTATATCCGAATGGCTGTGTGTGTCTAAATTAATGTATCTGCCTGAATGTATGTGTCTGTTTGAATGTATGTACGCCTCTTTTGAATGTATGTGATTATCTGAATATCTGTGTATGTATAAATGTCTACTTCTGTCTGTTTGAATGGGTGTGTTCAAAAGTCTGTGGTCCGAATATCTGTTTCTATACCAATTTATTCTCTTTCTGAATGTATGATTATGTCAGGATGTCTAATTTGTCAAAATGTCTGCTTCTGTCTGAATATCTGGAGGTTGTTTTCTTAACCTTTGAACCTATTCTTGAATCTCAATCCAATATATACATTCGCCGGGATCTCCGGACTTGGTTTATGATGTTTGTTCCTCCTTCCCTTTATGCCAATGTCCAAAATATGAACAAATCCGGCATATTTGGCCAAAATAAATTGGTGTTAGAGTAAATTTTCCTCTTATTTGAGGTTTCATTTCCTCAAATTTACCCATTTATAGTTATCTAAGTAATTTAAAATACAGTAAAATGGTTTTAACATCCACGCTCGTTAGAAAAAAGAAATTGCCTTAATTTTATTTAAGCAAAGCACTTTCAATCCTATAAACACATTAGTAAACTCATTCTAACGGGTTTTTTCATCAAATATAAACTTTATCAACTGTATCCAAAACTTTGAAAATTATCTAATAACAACGTTTGATGACAAAAATATACTACAACATCGTCTTGTGTTCATAAACAAAATCAAACTTACAGGTGTCTGGGATAAAGTTGAATACATTAAGGAACTTCACACCCACAGTCGTCTAAAACATAGATATATTCACACTAACAAACGTCTGAAACAAAGGTGGCTACATGAATACCATTTAAACTTTGATAGTAAAATGGGAAAAATAATGCTAGAATTCTTCATAAAGTGGGTGAAGCTTTTAAAATATATGGATTATGAAGAAGTATTTGGACGATGACTCTATTTATGAAGATTGCTTGAAAATACCTAATTCTCACTTCTTGCCTGTTAACAGTTACAACAATGTTGACGTCATAAACTAAAATATATGGTTCAGGAAGAAGGGTAAATGAAAGGACAATATCTAACTGAACTTAAAATACAAAGTTCTAGTTGTAACTACGATTATAAGGAATTTAAAGAACACACCAAAACCAACCAGATATTATAACAGTGTTTATTATCTAAATTACGTAGGCCTATCATAAAGGAAGGATATAAATTGACATTAATGGCAGTTTCACACATAGCCCGCACGTTATAGCATTTAGAAGACCAAGCCAAAGCCGAGGAAAGCTCATCAACTACGCAACTAAATGAATCAGTGGTGGTTGTGGCAATTAAAAAATATTGTTATCGTTGCTGATCCAACGATCATTGGGCAAGGCAGGTAGATAGGCCCCGCCAGCAACAAGACTTGCCAAAAACGCAATAAAAAGGATAATTGTACTAAATATTGTAAAGCTAAATACATATACAAATATGTTCAGAAAAGTAAACAAAAGAAAAATAATGGGAAGATACACAACCTAAATACCCAATAAAAGCATAAAATAAGAGTATGACTTCAACATTAATGGGAAGGATTACGAGGAGTACAAACACCTTTGTGCAAGCTCGCAAGCAAGCTATACCAACGAAGCGGCCGCTGCAGTTATCGACCATAGTGCCACCATTTGCATATAGAGGGTGTCATGTGGTCAGCACATATAGCCCCATGGCTTCTAATCTCAATATTTTAAATCAGAGCTACTTTTTTTTTTAAGTATCTCATTTGTTCTCATGAGGCTGAGATGACCCCGTTCCAGACCCACTGTTTCACAAATACATGTTGGATGCACCGGGGAACGAACCCGAGACCTCTAGATCTGTAGCCACGAACTTTGACCACTAGACCACAGAAGCAGTTTGAGGAGTACAAACTAAACTGATGTAGAAGCAAGGCCCTTGTGCAACATTATAGATGAAGGTGCTAGGAAAGTACCCAAAAAAGGTGAAAATAAAAGGTTACTGTTGAACATAAAATAAAAAGATATATGCTTAAGGGGACCAATAACCCAGAATCTGTTTTAGGGGAATTTAAAACAAATGTAACATTAAACTTGGAAACACAACTACAGGAAAATTCTTATTACATTGTAATACGTGAGGGAACTAGGGGGAAAAAACTAAGCCAGAAAGTTAAGACTACTGAAATTAGGATACTTACTGAATGCCATTATTGAACGTGATTCGGTGTAAATTATGAAAAATAAGTATTCATCAACAATAATAGAAACTGTCGGAAAAAATTAAGGGACAAAAACTCAAGCTAGGAACACACTAGAACGTAATTCCAGTAACATGGAGAGCAAGAAGAACGCTGAGGCATTTAATATCGAGAATAAGAGAGACATTACAATAATGTGTGGAAATGGATACTATAGAAAATATCAATATATAATCAACGTGACTGTCACCATTGTGTGTAGCATAAAACCTAATGGGGAATTAAGACTTTTTATTGATACGGAGACTGGTAATCAGGCGTTCCAGAGAGAACCCCAACCAAATCAAAAAATTACTTAGAGGGTGCCTAGTCAATGTGACAATACTATATTTTCAAAACTGGACTTAAAAACAGCTTTTTACCAAATTGAGTTGGACGAATCGTCAAGATATATAACTAATTTACCACACATTTTGGGCTATACAGGTACAAGATACTTTTATTTGTTCTAAATATTGTGCGTCGAGAATTCCAAAATACCTTGAAACAAATACGTGAATCCTATGAAGGGGATGAAATGTACAGTACATTGATGACTTATTACAACATGGAAAATTCATGAAAGGATATTGTAATCACTTAAACAAGCATTTGTCGGTATTAGACGAGAGAGGAGTTTAACTTAATAAATGAAAGTGTATATGGCCTCAAACAGAAGTTTATTTTATAGGCCATAAAATATCTAGAATAAAGAGAGTGACATTAAAACGTAAGATAGAATAATTGGGGACACGTAGAGTTCCAAGAACCAGGAAATAAGTAGGAGCTTTTCTGGGGCTAGTAGGATATTGTGATGTGATAAGCTTATACCAAATTTACTACCAATTGTGAACCAATAAGAAAATTTCTACGGAAAGATAATATATTTAAGTGCTCCACAGAACTATATAAGGTACTATTGATGTTTAGATTAGAATTTATAAAAACATAAAACACTAGTATTATTTCAACCAGGATGTAAAACCACCATTATTTCTAATGACATCCATTACGGTCTCGGAGCCATCCTTATCCAATACCAAAGAGAAACTCCCATAGTAATAGAATTTGCAAGTAATTTCCTCAGATGCGTTGAGAGTAAATACAGCCAAATTTAAAAGAACATGTTAGGGAATTTGTGGGCTTAGGAGTTATTTAATTATTATATGTATGGAGAAGAAGTGTACTCAATCAGCGAACACAAGCCACTGGAATGTATCTTCTCGCCTCGGGCCAAGCCATGTCCTAAAGTTGAGGGGTGGTCGATGAGTTTCCAAGGCTACAATTGCTCAATAAAATATATAGCAGGAAGAGCAACATGGCAGGCCCATTATCAAAATTACCAAACAACGAGAGTCATCATATATCATTTTACCAAGGGGTACTTGTATGTTTTATGAGTTTTAGAGCCATCAACTCCTCGGGTCATCTATCTTGAAGAAATACATTTACAATCAACAAATGAGCTATATGTTAAGATATTACAAATTTGTATATTTCAGCTAAAAGAAATGTAAAGTATAAATTCTATGAATTAATCAAAACTGAGCTAAATATTGTTGATTGTGTAATATTAAGAGGTACATGCATATTAATACCATAAATCTTAATGGTTTATGTACTATGTCTATTTCATGAAAGACACACTTTGTAAAAATTAATAAAAGGCTGTGTACAAGGAATGGTGGAGTAACCCACAAATACAGGTGGATAAGTTATGTAAACATGTTCATGAATGCCAGCTGGTTGGTACAGGGGAAAGTCAAAACCCTGTGCCTCAAACAGAGCTACCAGAGAGTCCATGCAAAAATATTGCAATGGATTTAATGAGGGAATTTTGTTCAGAAAACAACACACAACTCAGACTTCTTACACTAATGTGGGCCCAAGCGAATGGGGAAGCTGAATAGCAGAACCGATCAATCATAAAATGATTAAGGATAGCCAATGCTACAGAAAAAGTCATAACAAGAGTTAATACAATATTTGATCACCTATCTAACCACCACCCCCACTTTTTTTTTACGGAAGTCACACTAGCTTCATTGATGTTAAACCAAGAAATCAGAAGCAAGATTTCAAGACATGTTTTTTGAGCCAACAGCCACAGAAGCTCAGGATAGGGACATTGAGAACAAAATGAGTGACCACATATTGGATCAACTCTAAAAAAGAGATGTGGGGAATGCCAGGCCTCCACCATGGTTCGGATTCCACGTTAAACTGTAGGTCCTCCATTTCCTCTCACAATCACCCTAACCTTTACACAATAGCGTAAGTGCGTATTGCCCGAACGGGTAGTAAGATGCAGTGCTAATAATAATAATCTAAAAAATAGAAAAATAGGAAGATAGAACTTGGCTTGGAAATACATATACGTTTTTTGGTGGAAGGAGACTTTTAAAAAATACACACTTTGTATCGGTCAACATTAAAAACCTGTTAATATATTATTAGTATTTTTTATTTAGCACCACGTCTTACTACCCGTTCGGGTTATACGCTTTAAGTACTAATTACTCTAAAGGATTAGGAATTGGGAAGGTTGAATTAGAGGAATTGAACCCGCATTTGCGTGGAGGGAGAGTGGAAAACCATTTAGGAAAAACCCCTCCCAGTTCACCCGACCTGAGATTCGAACCTCGATCTCCCCGTCCTCAGCAGTGGAGCTCAACACGACAAGCGCGTTAGCCAACTACGCCACCGAGGCGGGTTCATACATTATTAGTTATATTTCATAGTTAATTATTTTATTTAGCAACGTGTCCTACTACCTGGTCAGGTTATATATGTATGTATCAATTAAGATAATAAGCCAGGTATGAGGAAGGTTGATTTTTAGCGGAAGTGCACCTGCATTTGCGTGGATGAAGGGGGGGGGACCATTTAGAAAAAAAACTCTCAGTACACCCGACCGGAATTCAAAACCCCAATCGCCACGTCATTAGCAGTCCATTATATTGCGGGAGTAATGCCTCAGAATATGCAGCCAAAGAAATGGGTTTCAAAGTGTGTGCTATTATCTATGAAAAGTGGTATTTACAGATCTCATAGATATATATATATATATTTGGAGCTACGCGCTGTATGAAGCAAAAACTTGGAATCTCAGGAAGATGGAAAAGAAATAATTTTAGAGCTTTGAAATGTGGTGCTGGAGAAGACCTGATAATATCAGGTGGACAGAGGGGTGACAAATGAAGAAGTCCTAAGAAGAGTGGGTGAAAAGAGAATCATTTTGGATGTGATTCTTCGGTACAAAGCAAAATGGATCGGACACATCTTTAGAAGGTACTGTCTACAGGGAAGTCATAAAAAGAAGGGTTGGAGGAAAGAAGAGCTTAGGAAGGATTCAAAATTGAATTACTTGAAAAAAAAAAAAGACAATTCTGGAATTTGAAGGAGGAGGCAGATTATAGGGCGCATCGGTGGTCTAAGTTCACTGATAAAACAAATGGACTTGTTGTAAGACAGAAAACATAATAATAATAATACATTGAAATTGTTTTTTCTAACTCTGATGGCTGTAAAAAATTTATTTCTATACAAATCAGTGTGTCCTTAGGGCAACCTCAAGCTATGCATTTTAAATGTGTTTGTTTTACTTTTACATATTTTTAAATATTCACACCTTACCATTAGTGGGGGCAGCTATGGAAGGAATAAACTTAGAAAGATGAAACTTAGAATATTTATTTAATGAATTATGATGATGTGCACTTCAAGTCAAGTTTTGTATTTAAATACACGTTGATTCTGACACCTTAGACCAATTTACCACCAGCTTGGTTAGATTAAAATTAAGAAAATTAGTTAGATTAAATTTGGTATAGACTTACATACTTAGGTCATGCACCTCAAGTGGGTTTTTTTCCTTACTTTTATATATTATACCACGAGCTTTACGCCTTTTAAAAACGTGGCCAGCATTAAGGATAGTTCCAAAACCAAAAAACATATAGAATGGAAATTTTGCATGTGTACAGTACTCAAGGAAACTTGAGAATGTCTATATATACAGGGTGTTCGGATACTCATAGCCCAAACTGCACATAGAGCCTTTTTGAACCAAAAGTAAAACAAAATTCATATAAACTTACATCCGGAAAACTATACTATTACCATTAAATTGTGTTCAAAGCTTCGGCGAACAGAGTCGGGAGAGCAAAACTGTTCCAGCATACGTGTACAACAAGTTGCATAGTAGTTTGGCACGCAGCACAGCACATGTAATAATGGCAAGCACTTTCTGAGATGTAGGACTGTTAATGATGATGACCCTCAGAACGTATTCACCCTTCTAGATGGACTGGTGTGTTGTTTACTATTAATTGTGGTATGTTCTGATGCCGTACTCCAATATGTGGAGGCGTGAAAGCAACTAAATATATTTTTAAAAACTCCAACACTAGATAATGTACTAAAGGTACAGCTGAGTATCCAAATCTGTTGTCTTATTAACTTTTAAATTTTAACGAGTCTAGGGATTTAATTCGCGTGAACACCAGTTTGTGAAGTTAAAAAGGTATCCGACACTGCTCACTATCAATATGTGCTTTTTAATATAGGAGTGATTCGTTTTCTACCCAAACAAGGCCGGATACTAGCAGCTAGTATTCCATAATAGTGATGATATTCCATAGTATAACAGTAGTAAATATTAAAATATTAGTCTCATAAGTCTAGTTTCAAAAGCTAATACTCAATAGCATACAGTTTGCAGATCTTGAATTACTTGTATTTTACTCACAAACCTAGGTTTATAAGATAGTAATCTATCTATTTTTTGAGCTTATATTAGGAAAATTTTATAATCTCTTGTCAATTAGACTCAAATTTATATAATAAATAGAAGTGTAGGGAGTTATAATTTAAAACCTACTCTGCGTACTGTTTCAGCACATTGTTCAAAAGGCAGTTGTACAAGTAGTGTGGACAGTGTTTTGGAAAAGTGTTTAAGGAGGGTGGTCAAGGAGCGGGTTCAGGAGGAAGTTGTTAAAAGCCAGAGTTCATGGACAGTGTTTAGGGGCACATAGCTCAAGGACATTGAGTGATGTGTACTAACTTACGCGATGTTAGATAATATTAGAGTCTTTCTAATATGAATTAGATTAAAATAGATCATTTCAGTTGTAGATTATCAAGGGTTATGGAGGTCTAGACTGAAGTAAGTCAATTCATTTCTAGGTTATCGAGGATACTGGGAACTAGACTAAGATAGGTCATGTCGGTTGTAGCTTATCAAGGATATGGGGGTCTAGAGTGAGTTTGGTCATGTCAGCTGTATGTTAGCAATGATATGGGGGTCTAGAGTGAGTTCGGTCATGTCAGCTGTATGTTAGCAAGGATATGGATGGTCAAGAGTGAGTTTGGTCATGTCAACTGTATGTTAGCTAGGATATGGTGGTCAAAAGTGAGTTTGGTCATGTCAGCTGTATGTTAGCAAGGATATGGGGTCTATCTAGACTGAGTTTAGTCATGTCAGCTGTATGTTAGCAAGGATATGGTGGTCAAGAGTGAGTTTGGTCATATCAGCTGTATGTTAGCAAGGATATGGGGGTCTATCTAGACTGAGTTTAGTCATGTCAGCTGTATGTTAGCAATGATATGGGGGTCTAGAGTGAGTTCGGTCATGTCAGCTGTATGTTAGCAAGGATATGGGGGCTTAGAGTGAGTTTGGTCATGTTAGATGTATGTTAGCAAGGATATGGGGGTCTATCTAGACTGAGTTTAGTCATGTCAGCTGTATTTTAGTAAGAATATGGGGGTCTAGAGTGAGTTTGCTCATGTCAGATGTATTGCAGCAAGGATATGGGGGTCTATCTAGACTGAGATTGGTCATGTCAGTTGTAGGCTAGCAGGGGAATAGGGGTTCATTTCATTCTGTAAATAATTCCACAACCATTTAAAGGTAGTAAGTATGTTTATTATGGACTACATATTCCATTCATTGACACATTCCCACACTATCCTAACTACATATTCTAGACAGTACTATTCCCTTAGTGTTGAAATTATTGTGCATTTCTGAATACAACGGCCTCAGGGCAAGTAATACTGCAAGTCTGCATAGTTGGCGAAGGTCTCTTGGGGCTGGCCTGGGTTTTCTTGGTAGATTATTTCAGGTGAGGGCCAGTTCTCTCTAGGATGTCTTCTAGGATCTGGTAGGGAGACTACCACCCCAGCCAGAACTACTAGTAGGAGGAGCATCAGCTGGTAACACAAAGGGGAAATAAATAATATCACTGAATACAAAATAAAGTGAGTGCCATTTGAATTAGAGTCATTAGAACACAGATTCACTTAGATAAAATCATTGGATAGTACAGACAGTGATTGTTACAAGTAATATTACCAAAGTTTTGTAATATAGGCATTGACTATCATTAAAAGTAATATTAACATTCTTGATACTAAAAGAAGTGAACGTCACAGGTAGGCGTAGCAACAATTTATACTATTAGCGGTAAATGTCACTAGAAGTAATAGCAGCACTTGTTAATAGAATCAGTGATCCTCACTAGAAGTATTGATAACACTTGATACTAGGGGCAGTGATTATCACATAAATAATAACATCAGTTGATACTGGAGGCAGTGACTTTCACCTAAATAATAATATTACTTGAGTAATAGAAACACGTGATTATTTTTGCAGTGATTGCCTCTAGCAGAAATATATTATTCAGCAATCGTATCAGATCTTAAAATGATAATTATTAAAACTCGTAGCTCATAATATGGTTGTGATTTAAATTAATTATATGAAATTTTGTTTTTGAGTTGAGTCATATTTTATTATGTCAGTGTATGACACATTATGAAAAGAAACATTCATCTGTTTTAGCTGTATATTAAATGTATGGATAGTTATTTTATTGTTTTATATGCGTATGCTTAGTTTATTCTGTGAGAACGGGAAAAAGCGTAATTTGGCCTAATATGCACGTTGAAGCCGGAATTTTAAAATTCTTATTAAAAACTATTTTAATTAGTTCAAAACAAACAAAAAATTGAAGAAATATTTACCCTGTGATAAAGTTTTACTGCCTTTAATACAAGACGTACTGTATATTCTGTTCACGATAGGTTTTTACCAAGATAACAGTTCTAAAATCATATGTTTAAGTTTTGGGTTGTCAACACTTGTAAAATATCACAGTTTTGTTATAAATGTAAAGATATTTAATTACCTGTTATATATTACATTTAAAATAACGTAAACTTAAGTTTTCTCATACTATTCATTTTTTTAATAATTTCTTTTTATCCAACTCGAAACAATATTTTAAACATAATTAAAAGTACTTATTTTTCATTTTGAAACGTTACTGCTGTTGTGTAATATAGTACACACATCAATAACTTTGAATACAGGCACCCGCCTCGGTGGCGTAGTTGGCTAACGCGCTTGTCGTGTTGAGCTCAACTGCTGAGGACGGGGAGATCGAGGTTCGAATCTCGGTCGGGTTAACTGGGGGTGGTTTTTCCTAAATGGTTTTCCACTCTCCCTCCACACAAATCCGGGGTAACTTCCTCTAATTCAACCTTCCCAATTTTTAATCCATTAGAATAATTAGTACTTAAAGCGTATAACCCGAACGGTTAGTAATACGCGGTGCTAAATATTATTATTTTAATACAGTCATCGTATTTACTTGGAAAAGAGAAAATTGTCGTAATTTTTTTACAAACAATAAATGATTTTATGGTTATTTTATCATATTTTGAAATATTTAACAGAATAAAGTATTTTCATCAACTGCGTGTCTGCATCATTGTAAAAAAACTTGTTTACCGTTATGTTCAATCATATGGTTTATATTCGTCAGTCGCCATTTTGAAGCTATGTTCGTTAGAAGTTTTTGTGAAAGTGGTGTTAATATTTTTTAAGAGGAATAGAACTATAAATAAACTTTGGGTACGACCTCAAATAAATATATAAATAATATTGGCCTAAATTACTGTGGTTACTATCACATTAATGTATTACCATCTGTTTGCATTACAGTCATCCAAAGTGATAGATGTTAGCTGTTGGCGTAGTGATATATTAGGGACTACTTATAGTAACATTTTGAGCTATCATCCAGGTAAATTTAGCTCGTGAATGACTTAATAGGTTGGTGGCCATGGAATTTTGATTGCCATGAAGAGTAAACAAGAAGAGTTCAGTATCTACAACAAACTCTTTTATCATGTCACCATGATAGTATATTAATTTGTTACCCTACACCTTTTAAGCCTATCAACCTTTATACTCTACATCCTTTCTATCCGACACCCTTTTTACCCTTTTTACAAATATTTACAACTTTCACCTCTTTCCCTAAAATATGTATCCGTGACTAAGGTGGGTGATTGATGTAAGATGGGATGAAAAGGGCATAAATGTCGAAAGTTGTAAAAAGGGTAAAATTAAAACAATCAAAAAGGGCAATAATACATAAATGTCCAAAAATGACCAAAATGTCAAAAAAGGGGAAAAATGGCACTATCGATCAAATATGTTGAGAATGGCAAAAATTGTGAAAAGAAGTTCCAGAAACAAATCATAAAACAAATGAAAAGGTATAAAGGTTAAAAGGGGTAAATGAAATAAAAAAGCAAAATAATAAAAATCTGCAAAAGGGACGAAATAGTATAAAAGAGGTAAGGAGGGTAAAAAATATGTTGGGTTATAAAAGTGTAGGGTAAAAAGAGTTTAGGTAGTAAAGAGTGTAAGGTGAAAAAGTTATAGGGTATAAAAGATAAAGGATAAAAATGGTGAAAATTGTAAAAAAAACAATAAGACAAAAAGGGAAAATATGGTAATAAAAATGGTATAAATGTTTTTAAAGGAGGTAAAATAAATTTAAGAAATAAGAAGATTAAAAAGCCGCAAAAATGGATAAAGAAAGAAAGGGTAAAAGGTCAATGGGGGAAAAGGCTAAACGGGGTGAAAAGGATAAAGAGGGTAAACCAGGTAAATAGAACAGTAAGGGAAAAAAGAGTAAAAATGTATTTAGGTAACGAGATTCAAACGGTGTAGAAAGTGCAAAATGGGGTAAAGATGTTAAACGGGGTAAATGTGTTAAAAAAAATACTAAATTACTTTTGATAAGATTTAATTACAACACTTTAACAACCAATTATTTATGTTGTGACACTTTTATTTATTTTTTAGTAGCACCAACAGGCAAGAGTTCAAAGTATTGTGTTTAGAGAAGTTATAGCGCAAACTTACAAAGAAATTTCGTCGTTTAAAACATGTTCAGAATATATATCTATTTTGACATTGTGTATTAGTCAGCCACTTTCACGTTTTGTATCACATTTTAAACCAATAAAGGATTATTATTTACACAATATTTGGATTTGTTTAAGTTATGCCTTGTAGTTTATTTTAGACACTAAAAACATCAAAGCTACTGTATATATTATCCGTGTGAATAACGGGCACACTAGCTAAGTATAACATAGTTTTGACTGGAGCGTGAGGTTGATCTGCTCATATATCCAACGAGAAAGACGTTTTTCAGACTGATATCTAGTCCAGCAGGAGAAGCCCTTACTCTGCAAAAGTGCGGGTAGTTTGGATTTTTTGTTATGTTTGAGATTTTGGAATATTAATAAAAATTCCAAGTTGTTGACCTGGGTGCACCACCGCTCACACCACCATATCGAAAAATGGTGGTCAAAACTTGTTTTTGGTAATATTTCCTTCCCAGTGGGTCTTAGGATAAAAGTACTTTTAATCAATCTTAAAGATGACATAATTTACTAAAAATATCGTCTGATTTATTTAAGTCAAACATCTACTGAGCTGCAACGCTGTAAAGTAGAGTAGATTACTAAAAATTCCTTGAACGCTCCGTTTTGAGCTGACATTTTAATTTTTACTACCGGAATCCATTAATTACATATTGACTGTCACTAACTTTAGATTCCAACTGCTGACGTCTGGCTCAATGTTATATCATGCAAATGAAAACATAAATGCGGCGCAGCATGAGGCTGCAGAAAATCTGGATTGAATCCCTCCACTGTGTATTTTGCAATGGGCAATCATGCGAAAATGTGCTAGAGGTTCTGATTAACAATGAAGACGAAGAAAAAAATAAGTTATCCATCTGTGAGCAGAATCTAAGGATTGAAGTAATGAAGAAAGTGGAACACATACTGACACTAAAAACATTGTTATTTGTGAATAAATAGATAGCAATCAATCAGGACCATCGAGGAGACAAAAAAATGTACACGCCTAATCACGACCCTGCCTTACGGGGTAGACAAGAAACTATGAATAGAGCTAAAAAAAAACTACTTCTTACTCAATCCATCCTCACTAACTTTCTCTACACTTCCCTATCCTTGCATACCCCTTTCGCTTCAAAAAAATCCATACACCTAGTCATACATGATCTTTTATTCTTAAAACGTTTTTACAAAAAAATGTGAATCTTCTCAACTACAGCTATGGATTAGCCCTACTCGGGATACCACAAAAAAAAGACGCACCATCAGCTCTATTTCATGGTGTCGTGGAAATGAGTAAACAGCACGATTTTATATCAGATAGTTTGTATAGAAACTGTTAATATGTAATTAATAACCAATGATTTATGAAAAAGTCAGCTCAAAACATAGCGATCTTGGAATTTTTAGTAATCCATTCCATTTTACAGCGCTGCAGCTCGGTTTATATTTGACATAAAAATTTGGTTTGGACACATGTCATAGAAATGGTGTAATCTGAAAAATTTACAATAACGATTTTTATTCTAGGACCCACTAGTAAGGAGTTATTGCGAAATAACGGGTTTTGGCCACCATTTTTTTTAATGGCAGTACGAGTGGTGGTGCGCCAACATCGAAAATTTGGAAATTTCATTAGTATCCTTAACTCTACAAACATATCCAAAAAGCATAAATACCTGACCGAGCAAAATTAACCTGCTACTGGAATAAGTTTAATTATAGTTTTCAATAGATTCCTTGCTTTAATACTGAATAAATAATCCTCTTTCATTGAAGTTAATTAGTACAAGTTCTTCCTAAATGGTTCCAGGACTTTAATTCACAGATTATAAAAAGAACTCACCATTCGCCTCATCGCTGTGGTGTTTAAACGTGTCGTTGGTTTGTGTGGATATCCTCAACCTCACGGCAAGTGAACTAGATGTTATGAAGCTGGAAACAAGAACACTGAATTTCCTTATCTTGCACGAGATTGTCCATGAGACGTTATGCAACATATGCAAACACTTGTTGACAACAATACTCTGTATTAGTGGTACGTTACACAACAATCATACCACTTCACTTAAGAGTAGAACAAGACTTTTAATTAGCAATATCTCTGAATGAATATTTTTGGATGGGGGGGAAATTTTCCAATATTGTTTTTTTTTCTGGTTTGGTTGTCCATATTTAATATTATAATATATGTACTGTATTGACAAATTTTTAGTTCGGTGGAACATACATAATAACATATAAGTATATGTTGACTGATTTTTAGTTCAGTGAGACATATATATAGAACATATTATGCATGTTGACATATTTTTAGTTAAGTGCGATACATAATAGAATATATATGTATATATTTTTTTTAGTTCAGCAGGAAATAATAATACTCGCATATAATAGAATATAAATGTATGTCAACAGATTTTTAGTTCAATGGGACATATATAATAGAACATATATGTATTTTGAAATATTTTAGTCAATATCTTTTCTATGTAATAAAAGGCAAAACCCACTGAATTACTCAATCACTTATTACCGTATCTCCCCAACCCCCGAGTCTGTAAACTTGAAATTTTACGTAAAGGTTCCTTTTAGGCCTTAAGCAAAAGATAAGACAGAGTTTTGCAAAAAAATACCTTTAAGAGATGAAAAAAGGGGGTGGAATGTTTTTCAAACTCACTGATATAGGCCTATATTTTGAGCCAGTAGAGAGAGAGCCTTGAAATTTAAAACAAAGGTTCATTTTTAGAATGGGGTGAGACAGTATGATAGGGTTTATCAATATTCATCCCCTAGGAGGCTGGGGAGGGGCATAACGTTGTGGGGACTCACTGACTCACCTCACTGTATTCACCCAACCCTGGGCCTGAAAACTCGGAATTTTTCTTGGCAGGAAGGTAGCAGGATTGCCTCATACAACCAGAAAAATCTAAAATTGAAAAAGCTCAAAACGGGGCTTCAGGGGCCTATAATTAGAAAAAAAAAACCTTTTTAAATGAAGTATAAAATTAAAATTTGCCAAACAAGTAGAGAGACAACTCCAGATAACCAAATAAATATTGAAATTTCTTAAAGTGAATAGGAGAAAAGGATATGAGAGGGTTCAACATTTTGAACTTCTCAGTGTGGTATAAAACTGAAATTCGGCAGGCAGCTAAAAATATCACTCTAAATAAATAATAAGGGCTGAGAATACTAAATTTCTAATTGTGACCTTGGGATAAAATGAGGACAATAAGCTTAAATTTGGCAGGCAGGAAGAAGAACGACTCCAGATAACTGTATGCGTCTTAAAACTCTAAATTTCTAAGTAGGATTAGTTTAAATGACAAAAGGGGGCGGGTGTTACGATTTTCAAAACTAATAGGAACGACTACTTTCCTATGGGAAATAAAATTGAAATTTGACATGAATTTATAAAGACCGTTTCAAATAAACATAAAATTCTGAGAATATTAAATAAAGAAAATAGGGAAGGGGATGAAGGTTAACTAAATAAAACCTTTTAGGTGAAGCATAGAATCTAGATTGACTAGAAATGTAGAGGGATTTCTCCCGTGATAAGATTAATTATAAATATTTATAATTAGAAAGGAGTTAGTGAAATGGGAGGTTTCCAAATTCTCAAAACTACAATGATTTAATACTTTTCAGTGTTGTATAAGATTGAAATATGTCAGGCATGTAAGAACCACACCAAACAACCATTAAGGTGTGATCCATAAATTTCAAAATTAAGAAGTGAATGAGGAATGGGGGGTTCCCTCCAGATTCCTAAATCTAATATAAACACGCTTTTGGTTTTGATATAGAATAAGGTTTGACATCCAAGTGAAAAGACCGAGCAGGATATACGAATGACGTCTAAACTTGTCAAATTTCAAAAGTGAAGTCCGGGAAACGGAAGAGATTTAAATTGATACAACTTATATAGAACACTACTACACATACATACATACATACATACATACACTACTACACATACATACATACATACACTACTACACATACATACATACATACATACATACATACACTACTACACATAAATACATACATACATACAATACATACATACATATATACATGCATACATACATACATACATACATACATACATACATACATACATACATACAATACATACATACATATATACATGCATACATACATACATATATACATGCATATATACATGCATACATACATACATACATACATACATACATACATACATACACACATACATACATACATACATACATAACATACATACATACATACATACATACATACTTAAACTGAGTCATGCATGATTTTTTTAATCTTAAAACTCTTTAATGTTTCTCTTTTTCCCACATTCGTCTACCACATTTAACCACGTTTTACATGGCCTACCCCTTCCTTTTGAACCACACACTCTACCGACATTTGTTTGCTTCGTCACTGAATCCACACAACTTTTCGGTGTGTTTTAAAATTCAAATTTGGCAAAACCTAAATAAACCTTATAAGGTTATCAAATAATTGTCAAAATTAGAATGTGGGAACTGAAAAAGGGCTTAGGGGGGTGTAGTTGCTTAAAATAATTCCAAAATCCTTATACAAATTGTTTTTGGCATAGAGTAGAATTTATATTTGTCAAGTTGTGAATGTACCACCCAATATTAACCATAAACGCTAGAAAGTTTGAAATTTAAAAATAGGGGGTGTTAAGTTGCTAGTAGAAAAAAACTTCTGGATTTGTAGGAAATTTGAATTCTGTGTAGTTATGCATAAACATCTAAAAATAAATGAATATAAAAACCAAATGTGATCTTAAAGGAGATCCATTAGCGTTGTAATAACAAAGCTAAAAATCGGAGAATAAGTTAGCACCTATCAAGCAGCGACATAACAATTAAAATAAACTAATTTTATTGACATATCTTGGTACCTACTATTTAATGTGTGTCTGTAACAGAGCCTAGTATTTATTTTTCCTCTTTGTTGAACTATGATGCTCTCTTTTCCAGGATATTTCTGCAACAATATCTATTAGTTTTTATTTTTATTTTATGATCGTTCTTAGGTAATGATTGCATCGTTAGTGGATTTAGTTTGTTGGTGCACTCAACATATGGACAAGTTAATATTTTGTCTCAAATATAATTTATATAAATGTATTAACTATCACGATTGGTTTGTGAATGCCATAGTTATTTCAAGATTGTACAACGAGGAACTATCAGAAAGTGAGCAGCTGATTGTTGAAAGTTATAATTTGATATCATTTTGGTATCGCAAATAATGGTTCAAATTTGCAATTGGAACATTTGTAGAATCGATTGGTTCAAGGCACCTAACTATTAGTATACACACACATGTATAAAATATGTGTATATACTTATATAAAATTAAGAGAACATATATCTATATTAATGAAGTATTTTTATATAAAATTACTAGTTTGTTTAATGTCCTTAAATAATACTTAAAGATAGGCAAATAAGTCGACACATATACCTGATAAAATGGGGGTAAGGAGAACATGGTTAGAATAACAAATAGCCTCACAGGGTTGGTTATCAAGAAAGACAAGTAATTATCAACATTTGTCAACAGTTTCTATATTATTTATTAGAATCTAAGATATATGTACAACTAGTAGCCTCACATTGGTACAAATAAATTAAATACCACTCCTTACTCTCAACTGTAGAATGTTTTCTAAAGCAACAAATAAAACAGTTTAGTTATATTACTACCAAATCTCAGTAATTAAAAGTAAATAATAGTTACGAGATATCCAGGCTTTTAACTAAATTTTCTTTAAAAGTTAGAATGCAACTAGTTTAAATATTATGGTTATTTGGTGAATTCATATTTTGTGTAAAAAGTAAATAATAGTTTTTAAATTAAAATCAAAAGAAAAATACAGATGATTAACACTTTGATAAAGACCTTGATTTAGTTCAAAAATTCCTCAAGTATTTTATGCAATAGAGTAAAGTCAAGTTCAGCATTGTACTAATATATCTCTTCATGTTTATTCACTCAACATGTAGCCTATCTTACTAAAACTCTACATGGATATTGATAAAAGAAATCAATTTTAAATCAATCTTGATGAAGAAGTAATCGCTACATGGATCTTGATGAGCATTTAAACTCTACGTAGATTTTTTTGAAGAATTCAACTCAATATGGGACATGTTGAATGATTAAACTGGACTTGGGTCATGTTGGAGAAGCTACCACGTTGATCTTCCAGAGTGGACCTTATGAATGGCAGGGGTTGTTGTAGTTGTCCCAATAGAACTGTTACAGATCCTAGTACGGAACTGCTTGTTGAAATCCACCTTGGCCACCAAATCCTCCTGGTCTTCCTTGACCACCAGACCCTCCTTGAGATCCTCCTTGACCACCAAACCCTCCTTGAGATCCTCCTTGGCCACCGAACCCTCCATGGGATCCTCCTTGGCCACCAAACCCTCCTGGTCTTCCTTGATTACCTTGACCACCAAACCCTCCTTGTCCCCCCTGACCACCGAACCCTCCTTGGTTACGTTGAGCGGCTACCAAATAGCAGCAACACGCCACCAGGAGCAGCACCACCTGAGGACAAAGTGCACTGCCTGTTAACTATTTTAACATCACAAATTGCCTCTTAGAGAGTTGACATTTGGTAATATAACAATTTGTCATGGTATTTAGAGAAGATACTGGAGTATATAGACCAGCAATGTATTATGGGATCGACCCAATAAGTGTGGTTCTTGATAGCTCTTATATAATATAGCTTCTACTCTGGTTTGAGGAGAGCTGTGAGTAAGATATAAGATCTGTCGTTGATTCTAATAGTACTAATTGGTTTCATACTCTTGCTGTAGCTATAATATTTATGTACAGGACATTATCACTGTTTTATATTATCCATGCACAGAGGTGACTACAATTTAAAATATACAGTTGGTCATGTCTGGCGCTCAATCATAACAAAGACATACCTCAAACTACACTTACAGTTTTCACATCCTAATAGCATTCAAATTAATTGAAATTGAATACTTGAAAAGGCGTGTCTAATTTATTTCTATAATGCTAGTTAAGACTTAGATAAATTGATCTAAAAGATTATAAAATTAGTTTATAAATCAAGCATTTAATAAAGTTGTTGATGTATTAGGTGAAATGGACAAGCACTAAAATGTACAATTTGAGCACATTTTTTTATAAAGAAACATAATGTATGATATTAGCAATTATGTAAAATTATGATATATCATAAACTGAAATATAATTCTCAAACGAGTTGATGTATAGTCTTATAACGTGATATGGGCAATGCGACAAAGACACAGATAAGACATATCCTTCCACACACAAATACTTCAATTAATTTTCTAAATCAGTTTGACAGATGTTAACTTAATTTATACTCTTTTATTTATTCAAACACAAATCTGGACCTAAGAACATTTTTCATATCACGTTATATTGTATATTATATGTTTTTATTAATATTTTAATGTGTCAACATATATTTAACATTTAATATATTTAGTTTTGTTTATTTTATAGCGTCGTAATATTCTCCTGGGCTATTCTTATATATCTATGCTAATAAATAAATGATGAGTTAGGGGGTATTTAGAGGGAATGTATTCACATTTTTATAAAGAGGGAAATATAGTGAGAAGCTATTTATTTTTAAAAAACTCACATTGAGATGCCAGTTTGCACTCAAACACTGACCTTCTCGTTACCGTAAAATGAAACTAGATAAGTCTAACTTTTAATCCGGATGACCACCGGTCAGATGGTTGATCATAGCTACAACTAGTTTGCCTGATATTTTTAGTGGATATATTTATTGAACAAAAATAAAATTTACCTCACTGAAATAGCTTACTATAGTGAAAGTTTGGAAATATAATTTAAATTTAAAACATACTATATGTTTTAAAGAAACACTTTATTTTTTTACTTGATGTATTGTTTGAGCAATTTTAAATATTTATCGTCTTCTTGTCTAGAATATAAACAATAAAAGTGTTGAAAATTGCCTGAGACATAGCGTTGGGAAGAAGAAAGAGAACAATTTGTTAAATAAGACTTAATAAAATGCTAATTTTATTTTTAAAAATTATTGACAAGGATAACTTATTATAATAAGAACTATGTAATCGTGATTACTTTTAATAATAGTAAAATATTTTTCATATTAGACGTGACACTTAACCTCCTTGTAGCCTGTTATA
>CABFOW010000607.1:34885-49140 GCA_902141385.1 Timema californicum
TATGTGTCTGTCATTGTATTAAACACTAAATCTAGTTTATATCCTCCACTTCCCTGCAGCCTGCTATGTGTCTGTCATTGTATTAAACACTAAATCTAGTTTATATCCTCCACCCTCCCTGCAGCCTGTTATGTGTCTGTCATCGTATCAACCACTAAATCTAATTCCTATGCTCCACATACCTGTAGTTTCATCATTCTGAGTCGAGTTAGATGTCTAGTTCCACAGGATGTGTTTACCAGCTCACCTGCATCGTGTGTTTTATACTGGCTCTCACAGAAGTGACGCTGTGTTATGTATCGAGTGTGCTAAGTGGCACTAACTACCTAGTGTTTGTACAACCATTGACACTTGTCGGGTGCAAGTTCTCGGGAAGGTCCACACAGTGTCCTGCTTGGAATATGACGTCATATAAACAACTTGAATATCCTATACTCGGTACAAGGTAAACAGATTAAACATTCAACAAGTCCATTAGTTGGTTTTAACCACGTTGAATATTCATTGCTATTTATAATATTCCCTTTGGTAGTAAACATCCGTCAGGCCTAAAAAAAATAGCTATGCTTTATGTAACTCCCCATAATCAGTTAGAAATAATAGTTCATGGAACCAACCTTCTTTACAGTTTAAATTTGATCATATTTATAAATTAATCTTATAAACTTGTCAGTATCAGTAAATAAACCTTCATGAAGGACAGGACAAATTTGATCGAACATAGAGGCTTTATAAAACGCTTCTATGGGTATAATTGTTTAAATGATAAATAATAAAAATGGCGAATCAGAAAGTATTTCAAGAATTGTAAATACCTTTTAAGGAAACTTATAAACTTTAAGTCAGGCGATAAAACACAAATTTTGATCCAGTATTTTGATGTTTTAATTTAACATATATTAGCGATTATGAATATAGAATGTAATTTATATTGACTATAGCATTGTAAATTTAGTATATAAAATACGCATGCGTATTCTTCAAAAGTGGCCAAGTATTTAAAATATTTAATTAAAATATGTACTAGTTACCTATTTAGATAAATAGTTTGACCCCATATTTCCAAAATATTATGATATGGTTGTAACTTATTTTTAACTATACAAAGACGCTGACTTCCATTAGCTACTTGTATGAACTTATATATTACTGTACAGAATTTCTTCAATGATCTACGGATATATCTAATACTTTCCTTGGCATGGTCATGTCTCAAAAGCTTTCACCCTGATAATCTTGAATAAAACTCTTTAAATAGCCTACTCGCGTATCATAAACCTTCAATCTACTCAACACACTTAACATTTCACAAAACGTGTGTCCTTTCATCGTCATTTATATCCTATAACACAAAATATAAGCCCTACGCATGGGACGACTCCTGGATAACTCACTTGTTACAGCATCGACACACTAAACCACAGATCCTGGTTTCGATCCCAGTGTGTATGTGTCATTTTTCAATTTACATAATATTATTTTTCGATGTGGTTACAACCATAAATTAACAAATATGACTATTAAATCCATCATACATATAGCAAAATTAGAGACACTTGTCTAATAGATTTTATGTATAATATGAGATCATCGATAGTTAGTTAGTATGAGACAGGGTTTTTCTAGGCATGTGTTTAACCTTTCTGTCTACTTAGATACGAATACAGTAAGGTTATGATGAGAACTGGATTCTTTAAAGCTGTTTTGAACTTACTTAACCACTCATCTACCGAGATAGAACCAGGATATTTTATATCTGCAGTCAGTCTTCCTGACCACTCAACCATCCAGTCAAAGTAGAGCCAAATTATTTTAGAGCTGTATTAGGTCTCCCTGACCACTCAACCACTAGGATAGGCAAAGGGGAACCAGGGTATTTTAGAACTGTAGTAGGTCTCCCTGACCACTCAACCACTAGGATAGGCAAAGTGGAACCAGGGTATTTTAGAACTGTAGTAGGTCTCCCTAACCACTCAACCACTAGGATAGGCAGTGTGGAACCAGGGTATTATTAGAGCTGTAGTAGGTCTCCCTAACCACTCAACCACTAGGATAGGCAAAGTTGAACCACGGTATTTTAGAGCTGCATTAGGTCTCCCTGACCACTCAACCACTAGGATAGGCAGGGTGGAACCATAGTATCCAGGGAAGTAGGAGATCCACCGTTACATCCTGCCTGGATAACAGAAATTTACGACTGTATTGCGTCAAATAACTTAAATAAATATTGAAAATAATCAGCTCTGTATCTTATTTTGAATATGTGAAGAGAAAGACTGCGACCTTCCTGTGACTGTTGGACAAACATAACTTGTTGATAGAGACACTTTTATTCTCCTGTCACTGCCGAGAAAATAGACCTTATTGGGACTATTCTTCTCTTGTCACTGTCAGACAAACATACCTGGTTAGTGGAGACAATGTTCTTCTACTATCACTGCTTGACAAACATACATTTTTGAGACAGACACTGCCCTTGTACTGTCACTGTCAGACAAACATACAGTATCTTGTTGAGACACTGTCCTTCTCTCATCACTGTTGGACAAACATACACTGTATCTACAAGCCTCGCAGAGCAACACAAATGCCCAATTGGGATTTCATCGGTAGGCACCGTTCAATTACTGGATTAATTACGATATTGTGTACTACAATACCGTTCAATGAGGGAAGGGGGGTATAACTGACTCTTTATTGGCTCTGTGGGGGAAACTTTCCCACAGCACTGGTTCTTAGTGGAAGGTAGGTTCCAAGTAATAAATGATAATAGACCCCGCAACACACAACTGTATGAAGTGTAATATTATACCTATCTCACGGTGTCATAAGTTTAAATGGCTATCTTATATTGCCCCCTGTATTAGATGATAATACACCCCACAACACACAACTGGTGAGCCAGCAGGTATGAGGAAAAAACATTAATTAATAATAACCTTAACATTAAAAAATGACATGAGATTAAATTCCAATACAACCAAAGTTAGTATCGTGGATCTGTCAGTTAGTTCTGAGGCAGATTCCCAATCCCCACCTGTATATCACATTACAATATTATGTTTTTTATCAAGCTATATGGTAAAATGTGATCACCAGATGACTTCCCGTATAGTGGTGTAATGTGACTACTAAATGAGTTCTACCTCCCTTGTTGTGGTGTAATGTGACTACTAAATGAGTTCTGCCTCCTTTATAGTGATGTAATTTGACTACTAAATGAGTTCTACCTCCCTTTTAGTGGTGTAATGTGACTACTAAATGAGTTCTGCCTCCTTTAGAGTGATGTAATTTGACTACTAAATGAGTTCTACCTCCCTTTTAGTGGTGTAATGTGACTACTAAATGAGTTCTGCCTCCCTTGTAGTGGTGTAATGTGACTACTAAATGAGTTCTACCTCCCTTGTTGTGGTGTAATGTGACTACTAAATGAGTTCTACCTCCCTTAGTGGTGTAATGTGCCTACTAAATGAGTTCTACCTCCCTTAGAGTGGTGTAATGTGACTACTAAATGAGTTCTACCTCCCTTGCTGTGGTGTAATGTGACTACTAAATGAGTTCTACCTCCCTTAGAGTGGTGTAATGTGCCTACTAAATGAGTTCTGCCTCCCTTAGAGTGGTGTAATGTGCCTACTAAATGAGTTCTACCTCCCTTGCTGTGGTGTAATGTGACTACTAAATGATTTCTGCCTCCCTTAGAGTGGTGTAATGTGCCTACTAAATGAGTTCTACCTCCCTTAGAGTGGTGTAATGTGACTACTAAATGAGTTCTACCTCCCTTGTAGTGGTATAGTGTGACTACTAAATGAGTTCTACCTCCCTTGTAGTGGTGTAATGTGACTACTAAATGAGTTATACCTCCCTTTTAGTGGTGTAATGTGACTACTAATTAATGAGATCTACCTCCCTTGTAGTGGTGTAAGGCGACTACTAAATGCGTTATATCTCACTTTTAGTGGTGTAATGTGATTACTATATTAGCATTAAATCTCTTTTAAGGATGTAGTAGAACTACTAAATTAGTACACCCTCTTTTGTAGTGGTGGATTGTGATTACTAGATGAGTTCTACCTCCCTTGTAGATGTGTAATGTGACTACTGAATGAGCACTATCCTTCTGGTAAGGGTGCAATGTTACTATTAAATTAGCACTATCTATATTGTAGTGGTGTAATGGGACTACTAAATGATCACAAACACCTTTGTAGAGAGAGGTGCAATGTGACCACCAGATGAGAGCTACCTCTCTTGAAATCGGGCCTGGGCTAGTCTCGTGTGGGGGGAGGTTGAACCTACCCCCCGTCAAGAACGAATGTGACACGAGGGTTGGGGGAGCTATCCCTGATACTCCCGCCTGCTGGAGGTTATGTTGTGGAAGTGACGCGCAGATAATTGTACTTGTCGAGAACCGTGGCGGCACCTGTCGGCCGCAACTGCCCCCACACGCACACAAACAAAACAAGAGCGGGTGGCGTGGTGGACGATACATAACACTGGGTGTCAACCCTGGACGCCACTACAAATAACTGCGACATGAGATACCCCGGAGTGCGACTACAAAACCAAGAGAGGAACAACGACCTCCAACCCAAAATTTGGCATTCACCCGAAAATGCAGTTGGTGACGTCACTGATTTGAGTAGGTTTAGCAAGAATACGTTCTACTAAATCTCACTTTAACAATTCGGAAGACTAGTGTCTGGCCTAAACATTTAGGAAACCTTGGCACAGTTGCCTATCATATTACTGAAGTAAAAGGAAGAACTATTAAGGAAATCTAGGCAAATTTTTCAATCACATTAATGTATGACCAGGAATACTGGTACATTTTCATATCATTTGACCTGGAGGAATCATTGGATGAACATTATTAAAGTTTCATTATCACATTATTATATGGCCGTGAGGAAATCTTATAAGAGTTTTCTATTGTTTTTTTTATCTTGCCAAACATGCATTACCACCTTGTACTAGAATAAGCAAGCACCTTTGAGAGTTCGGCTCATAGCATAGTACTGACATAGGACCTTATTTTCCTGTTAATAGCATGGTCCTGATATTTGACCTTGTTTCACAATGATATGATACTCCTGATATTGTACTTTATTTCACAATGAGACTATAGTCCTGATATTGGACCTTGTTTCGCGATAATATTATAGTCCTAATATTAAAGCATTTTTCCCGTTGATAGCATGATCCAAATGTAGGTCCTAATTTCCTGTTTACAGCATGAATATAAGTCCTTGTTTCCCATCTAGAGCATAGTCCTGATATAGGTCCTTGTTTCCCAGTGAATAGCTTGTTTACGATCAGGGCCTGAATTTTGATAACGTCTCATCTTTTTTTGGTAAATCACAGACAATGTTCATGTGTACGTACAATATGTTCATAATCCCCTGGTTGTGGAAATGTTTTTAAGGCCATTCTTTGATTATGTTTATGTTATTTTGCATTTTTATGCTATATTTTATTGATTTGCGTTATTATTTAGGCTTTTTAGGCATTTTAGAGTAAGTTTTAGGCATTAATGCTGAATGAATATATTTTCAAATACCATAAATATTGTATGGATACATAAATACTCAAAAATATTTTTTTTAAATATGCAATTGTCGGACTGACCAGTAAATGTAGATAATATCATTTTGTATCCTCTTTATCGTAAGGTTGGAAAATACACATTCCTAATGAGACACTGTAATAAATTGTAAAGGGTTGCGATACTATTATTTTTAAATGTATATATGTAAATCAATATTATATCTAGATAATGCATGGGTTTCGTTGTAAAAGCTTTTTCATTACATATCGATTTCTTTAATTTACATTTGTAAAGTGCGTGTTTTATTTAGTTGTGTGCACTCATTACAAGATTTTGTTCATATTTTTAAGCAATTTTTGTAAATATGAAGCTATAATTTAGAAATTTTAGATCATTTAATGGGTCATTTGATGATCATGTTTAGATCATCAAAGCTTAGACCCCGATAATATTGATATAGGACGTCAGTCTTAGCTGATAAAATAATCCCCAGATAGGTCCTGAGATATTTTTTTCTCAGTTATGGCATGGTCCTGAGATAATTTCTCGGAAAGACAATACTCTCCAGAGAGGGTATTAATTACAGGCGATAGAGTTATACCCGGAAAGTACCTTTTTGTCCGGTGTTAATATGATCCTGAGATATGACCTTCTGTGTTAACAAGGCATCCAGATAGGTCCTAGTTTGCCTATAATAATATGGTCCTTCTTTGTTTCCAGGTCATAGCATGGTATTAAGATAGGTCCTGGTTTCCAGGTAATAGCACAATAATGATATAGGTCCTTGTTTACAGGTAATAGCACGGTACTGAGATAGGTCATGGTTTCCAGGTCATAGCACGGTACTGAGATAGGTCCTTGTTTCCAGGTAATAGCATGGTACTGAGATAGGTCCTTGTTTCCCGGTGGTGTTGACCTAACCCGCTAAACACAGATCTCCCTAACATGTCTCGCAGCGACGTTTAACTAAGTTAGTCCGTGAATTATCCAGGACCTCCGGGACCCTTACCTTCCAGTCAAACTTCCCCTCAACCAGTGTTCAGGCTCCGTGACGTTACTCAGGTGAACTATAGGGAGTAAAGATGCAAGATCCTTTCCGTACAGTCCTTACACAAATTCTGTGTAACAAAAAGACCGCCAATTAAAGTCCTTACACAAATCGTGTACAACAGTAAGGCTATATTGTACAATCCTTAAATAAAACATGTACAATAGCGAGACGATCATGTAAAGTCCTTACACAAAGACTGCACAATAGCAAGACCATCATATAAAATCCTTACACAAATTTTGTACAACAGTAAGACCATCTTTTACTATCCTTACACAAACCCTGTACAAAAGCAAGACCATCCTGTAAAGTTCTTACACAAAACATGTAAAAGAGCAATACCACCTTGTAAGTCCTTATACAAACCCTGTAAAACAGATACAATCCTTTACAGTACTCATACAAAGCCTGTATAGCAGTGGAATAATCTAATATATTTATCACATATCATGTAAACAGTGATAACAACTAATAGATAGATGTGTGTGTACTGGTGGTGTCTGACAGGCTCTGACAAATATTGCTCACATAAAATTATGTAGAACAAATGATAAGTATTTTTACCTATGGCCATAAAGTGGTTTTGAAAAAAAAATGTAAGCCCTCTTTCGATGAGTGCGTACTCACTAAGATTTGATTAAATGGTCGGTCACCCATAGAGAAAGTCTATTCTGATTCTGTGACTACCAGTCTGGAGCTGTCATCCCGTCACCAGTTGCAGTAAGAGATGAATGGCTGCAGAGGGGAATGTCTCCGTCATGGACATAAAGCATGAGCAGTTGCTGGGCCCATGCTTCAAGCGAGTTCAGGGGTTCTTGCTGCCACGAATTAATTCTGTGGGTGGGTTTTCATACAGTGTACACAATCTTGATAAACGTACACAACATTCCTCTATGGGCAGACGATATGGTCTGATATCATATCATTATTATTTACTATATGTGCAATAATGTGTGTGTTTGATTGTGTTGTGTAATAGCTGGCAATCTACTTGCGGCATTATCTCTCTTACGTACTACAGAACTTGTCATTGTTTGTTGTTGATCGTGTTGTGTCAATCCTGACACTTTTAGGGACACTATTACCCTTTTTTACTGTTTATTGTTGATCATTCTGTGAAATGCTGACAACTTTGTGGTATCATTTGCCCTGTTTTCTACAGATGTGTAATTGTTTTGCCAAAGCATGTTACCACTTTAAGACGTTTCAATCTATACTTAATAAATCATCGTTTTTTTAAACTATATACGTATCGCGGTACATTAGTCATACCTAGCTTGATATGTATATATTTAAAATCATTACATTCTAACACACACATATATATATATATATTTCTTCCACAGAAATAGTTTATACATATATATATAAACTATTTATATATATAGTATATATATATAAACTATGTATGTGGAAAATGTTATTCGATAACATTTTTCTTCAAATATATTATATATTTTTTATCGAATAGAGATCTTTTTTAAACTTCTGTTCCTAATCATAATATTAAACACCTAACCATTTATTATTAAAATCAATTAACGGAATTTTAAAAACAAATTTTTAAATATAATTATTTTTTTGAGTGCGTATTTTATCACTATATTATATTGATAAATTGTCGGCAGCAGTGAAGAAAGTGCCACAGTTGATGCGAAGTGAGTGTACCCCCGGTGGAGACTCGACACCAGCCGGTCATCAATATTTAGGGTGTTTAACTGCTTAGAGGGTGCGCGCTAAGATTTGATTCTTGATCGGGACCAGCTGCGTAGAGTGCCCGCCAGATGGCAGGTGGGGCTACTCGCCCCGGGGACCAGTACACTGCTCTACAATTCATTGAATTCAAAAAACGTTGATTATTACAAGTAGCTCTGACTGTAGTCTGGCAATCCCTTCTTACATCACTTGATGGTCAGCTTCAGCAATGTTTCAAATGTGGTTATTCTGGCTGATGAAATTTGGGTGAATATAATGCGTGAGTCTGTGTTTCTATTCATTAGCACATCGCTCGCAAGGAGTATTGTCCAGAGGAGCTTGAGACGACCAAACTAGTGATGTGAACAAAGGGAATATCTCTCTCACTTTCTCTTCATCAGTAGGAACAACATCTCTTATCTCCTCTGAGGAAACTTTACCAACCTAACTTGCTCGAATTAAAGCTGTCACGGCGCTATCAGCGTCCCAGGCCGACAAGACAAGTGGAACTTGTAGACTCCTCAAGCAGGTGATGTCATTCAAACTGTAGGCGCGCCCAGAAACTGTCAGGAGACCCCAACGAGGGAGTAACTTCTAGACAACACTAGCTCCGCGGTGTCAATCACCAGAACAAGAAGAGGAATCTGGGACAGGAGTGAGGTGAAAAGGTTAAGGGTGTGGGAGAAATCCAAGAGTGCTAAAGCCAGGACTGGAAACAGATTTAGGTGCATTAGTGTTACAACCAAGACTAGGGACTACTATTGATTCACGAGTGCCACATCCAAACTTATGGACTACTATAGATACACAAGTGTTACAGCTAAGACTAAAGACTACTATACATACAATAATTTTACAGCCAAGACTAATTACTACTATAGTGTATCTTGTACGGTGTTAAGAGATGATTTTTATAGTGTATATTTTACGTTGAGTGTTAGAGGATTTGATAGATTATTCTAGTCAACATTAACGATTTTTCTGATCTTACAGATGATTTTTTTATCTGTTATTGTATTATTTACTGTTTAGGCTGAGCGCACACACGATAACACCAAACATTTAGAAACATAGTGAAACAGAGTATGTTTGTGTCGTTATGTTTGAATCTTTCTAATTTCTGTTTTCAGTGATGAGAAAACCATTATCTCCTACTTTATGATTACTTATGGTTAATCAACAAATCTCAGGAACTAATAGATAACATTTCATCTGTATAGACATCACCAACATTACATACAACCATCTTATCACAGACCGATATTTTTTTTATTTGGTTTCATTATGGTTTTATTTCATGATGTTTCATTTGAAAACATTAGTTGAAACTTTTGTGTACCATGGTTTCTAAGATGTTTCGTTTCATCCTGTTTCTAAGCGTTTTGTATCAGCCTGTGTGCGCCCGGCCTTATGTTTGACTGTCATAATTATTAATGGCATTATATATATATATTTATATATATATATATATAAATATATATATTTATATATATAAATATATACATATATACATATATATATATAAAAATATATATATACATATATATTTATATATATAAATATATACATATATATAAATAAATTAACTGAGTCTAAATTTTATCATTTGATTAGAATCATAGATTTTTACAAGCCATCTATATCGTCAATTGATTTTCTACGTATCAAGACAACACGATAAAAATATATTGTAATTTGATTATATAATTATTGATACATAAAACAAAATGAGACAAATATCATAAAATGCTATGTTCTAAATGCTGCAACCTATACCAATATCATAAATTGCTATGTTCTAATTGAGGTAACATAATACAAATATCATAGAATGTGATGTTTTAATCTGCAACATAATACAAATGGTACAAATATTATGTAATGTGTTTCTATAATAAAAGCAACACATTAAAAATAATACAAAATAATAATAATTATTATTATTAGCACCCCGTCTTACTACCCGTTCGGGTTATACGCACTTACGCTAATGTGTAATGGTAGGGTGGTTGTGAGATGAAATTGAGGACCTACAGTTTAACGTGGAATCCGAACCACGGTGGAGGCCTGGCACTCCCCACATTCACAAGATGTCTTGTCAGAGGTGAAGGAAGGGTTTGGTAATCAGATAAATTTTTGCCGGGACCAAGGATTGAACCCCGGCCACCAGCATAGAAGTCTGACACCTTACCCCTTACAAAATAATTGAATGTGATATTCTTTGTAACGACATATACAATATATTAATAAATCTTTACAATTTTCACGAATACTAATTTACAACATTTTCCATGCATTTCAAACTGTTCAGCTTTAATAATAATTGTTTCCTGAATATCTGAATTTCTCATATTGATTCAAACTGATAAGAAAAAGTTGTTAGTAAGAAACCTATACTTCCTTCTTCACAAAGATTTAAGACGACTTTACGAGGGGTGGGTGAAGGCGGCTCAGAAACCATCCAGTTTGCTTGGTGAAATAAACTTTTTCTACTTTTTTTATCTCCTTAATGTTATCCTTTCCTTCAAGTTTCTTACAGTCATGATAACCGTCGGTTGTTTCAATTCAGCTCTCATTCAAAAGGTGTCAGGCAGTTTTCTCAGTCTGACATCTTAGTGACGTTATCGAGAGAAAGGTGGTGTCCATTCCAGATGAACGAATGGCAAATAAAAATAAACGTTATGGAACACCAAATTGAATTAATATTTTTTGTTTGTATCTGACATACAATTTTTTAATTGTTCAGGGTTATATATCTAACAAAACATTAAGCGTTATCGCCTGAAAAATATAGCAATAGTATTTTAAAACAATAAAACTCCTAAAGATAAGATGTATCAATCAGTAACTCTCTTTACAATGGTATGTAACATTGAGTGACAGTCTTGAGAGTGGGATGTAGCAATATGTGACACTTCTGGCAGTGGGATGTAGCAGTAAGTAACACTCCTGACAGTGGGATGTAGCAGTAAGTGACACTTCTGACAGTGGGATGTAGCAGTAAGTGACACTCCTGACAGTGGGATGTAATAGTAAGTAACACCCTTGTCAGTGGGATGTAGCAGTGACACTACTGACAGTGGGATGTAACATTGAGTGACACTCTTGAGAGTGGGATTTAGCAATATGTGACACTTCTGGCAGTGGGATGTAGCAGTAAGTAACACTCCTGACAGTGGGATGTAGCAGTAAGTGACACTCCTGACAGTGGGATGTAATAGTAAGTGACACTCCTGACAGTGGGATGTAGTAGTAAGTGACACTCCTGACAGTGGGATGTAGCAGTAAGTGACACTCTTGACAGTGAATTGTAATAGTAAGTGACACCCTTGTCAGTGGGATGCAACAGTGATACTCCTGACAGTGGTATGTAGCAGTAAGTGACACTCCTGACAGTGTAATGTAGCAATAAGTGACACTCCTGAAAATGGAATGTAACAGTAAGTGACACTACTGACAGTGGGATGTAACAAACAGTAACAGTTCTGACGGTAAAAAGTAACAATCAGTAACACTACACTCTGTCTGATCGTCACAATCCTGACATAATCAGTCAAACGATTTTTCTTTCCCTTGACGTTATCTAAAGGCAGAAAGAAGAAAAAACTTCTACTTAACTTCCCCCCTTCCTCGGAACAAAGTTTGAAAATAAGTTCTCAGGTCGTTCGTTATCTGCTCCTCCCTCTCTGTCTAATGTGCCACTCGGGAACTACAAACATTCATCTCAGCAAACTTGAGACATTGCAAATACTGCCTTCCTGTTCACGGCAGGGGACTACAGGAACATTACTGTTCACGACGAACAAATACGACATTTTACAGGACTACTACTGTTTGAGGTGAGTGAATACAGGAACACAACTGTTCATATGAGTGGAATACAGGAGCAGTACAGTACATGAACACAACTGTTCACGATGAGTGAATACAGGAGCAGTACAGTACAGGAACACAACTATTCACGATGAGTAAATATAGGAGCAGTACAGTACAGGAACACAACTGTTCACGATGAGTAAATATAGGAGTAGTACAGTACAGGAACACTACTGTTCACGATGAGTGAATACAGGAACAGGACAGTACAGGAACACAACTGTTCACGATGAGTAAATATAGGAGCAGTACAGTACAGGAACACAACTGTTCACGATGAGTGAATACAGGATCAGTACAGTACAGGAACACAACTGTTCACGATGAGTAAATATAGGAGCAGTACAGTACAGGAACACAACTGTTTACAATGAGTGAATACAGGGCAGTAGAGTACAGGAACACAACTGTTTACGATGAGTAAGTACAGGACAGTACAGGAACACAACTGTTCACGATGAGTAAATATAGGAGCAGTACAGTACAGGAACACAACTGTTTACGATGAGTGAATACAGGGCAGTACAGTACAGGAACACAACTGCTCACAATGAGTAAATACTGGAACAGGACAGTACAGGAACACAACTGTTTACAATGAGTGAATACAGGGCAGTAGAGTACAGGAACACAACTGTTTACAATGAGTGAATACAGGGCAGTAGAGTACAGGAACACAACTGTTCACGATGAGTAAATACAGGAGAAGAATAGTACAGGAACAATACTGCTCATAATGAGTAAATACAGGACAGTACAGGAACACAACTGTTCACGATGAGTAAATACAGGAGGAGAACCGTACAGGAACAATACTGCTCATAATGAGTAAATACAGGAGTAAAACAGTACAGGAACACTACTGTTCGTGATGAGTAAATACAGGAGGAGAACAGTACAGGAACAATACTGCTCATAATGAGTAAATACAGGAGTACAACAGTACAGGAACACAACTGTTCACGATGAGTAAATACAGGAGGAGAACAGTACAGGAACAATACTGCTCATAATGAGTAAATACAGGAGTACAACAGTACAGGAACACTACTGTTCGTGAGTGAATACGGGAGGAGAACAGTACAGGAAGAATACTGCTTATAATGGGTAAATACAGGAGTACAACAGTACAGGAACACTACTGTTCGTGAGTGAATACGGGAGGAGAACAGTACAGGAAGAATACTGCTCATAATGAGTAAATACAGGAGTACAACAGTACAGGAACACTACTGTTCGTGATGAGTGAATACTGCCTAGAACAGGAACACTACTATTCACGGCGAGGAAATACGTCCTATAATAGGAATACTACTGTTAGTTATATGGGAATACGGCCTAGAAAATGGATAGTACTGTTCGGGGTGAGTGAATACTGCCTAGAACAGGAACACCACTGTTTGCGATGAGTGAATACGGTCCAGGATAGGAACGTTACTGTTCTCTAAAAGGGAATATAACCTAGGGCAGGAATACTACTCTTCATGACGAAGTAATACGAACCAAGAAAGGAATACTCTTGTTCCAAAAGGGAATATGACTCAAAATTCCACTGAGTCCCACGAGAAAATACAGTTCAGAACCAGAATATATTCATCCAGTTCACAACGGAGGAATATGGTTCAAGACCAGATTACTTTCATCTGACCCATCACGTGAGAATAAGTCTCAGGACCAGAATATTGTAATATGGTCCACCTCAAGGAAATGTCTCAATACAGAAATACTATCATACACTTGATGTTGTTCCGTCTCTAATATCATCAAATCCTCATCATCAACTGTTTTCAGCCTGTAGCCAGGTCAGTTTAGTAAGATACCTCAATCTTCCTCTCTCATTATTATTATTATTATTATTATTAGCACCGCGTCTTACTACCCGTTCGGGTTATACGCACTTACGCGAATGTGTAATGATAGGGTGATTGTGAGATGAAATGGAGGACCTACAGTTTAACGTGGAATCCGAACCACGGTGGAGGCCTGGCATTCCCCACATTCACAAGATGTATTGTCAGAGGTGAAGGAAGGGTTTGGTAATCAGATAAATCTGTGCCGGGACCGAGGATTGAACCCCGGCCGCCAGCA
>CABFOW010000607.1:63728-95396 GCA_902141385.1 Timema californicum
GGGGGGGTTGTAACACTTTTTTCTGCAATAAAATATGTCAGAGTAAGTATTACTAATTTTGACTTAAGATTACAAAACAAGGATTAGAAATTAACAAAAAAAGGTGTCCTGGAGAAACTGTCTAGCTTTCTCCGTTTTCGAGATAATCACACAAGTTTTAGCTCAGAGACAAGTGCCTGCAGGGTAGGCAACCAGAATCGCAGTGTTACTTCGCACTGCAGTTGTTTAAACATTTTTACCGGCACGTGTGAATATGTATCACGTACATTTGGTAAACAAGGCTGGTTTGTGTGTAATTATGGAGAAAATAAGATACTTTCTCTTCTTCATAAGCTCCAATGTGTTTCACATTAGTAAATTATGCTTACACAGTTCACACTTGGGCGGGATTTTAATCATTACACTCACTGGAGTATTGAAAGCTAAATTAAGAAACATTAATTGTAGTTCTTGTATGTTTTAGTTCCTAGCTTCAAAATCAGATTCATAGCAAGTGTTCAAAATGGCGGCCCCTAACGCCATTGCAATAATTGAGGTGGCGTATCAATGACTTGCGTAATCTTTCGAAAACACTAGGTGTTTCTTGAACCTTATCACATGCAGCACCTACCCTGGCTAACAGATCTTCCTTGGATTCAATGGTTGTCTCGTACACCAAAGCTTTGTTGAAAAAAACCCACAGAAAAAGTATAACGTATTAAGGTAAGGAGAGCGTGGTGGCCACGCAACAGCCATACAGGCTCTCTACCTGGCAAGAATTAACAATTGTCTTTGAAATCAAACTTAAATGATTATCTCGGAAACGGGTAAAGCTAGACAATTTCCCCAAGACACCTTATTTGTTAGTTTTTACTCCATGTTTTGTAATCTTAAGTCAAAATTAGTAATACCTACTCTGACATATTTTATTGCAGAAAAATGTGTTACAACCCCCCCTTTTTTACATGATGGTGGTGGGTAACGGTAACAGCACATTTAGTTTATTAATGATCAAGGTTTCAATAAGTAGTATTCAAAGATTCGTTGTAATACCCTAAGCAGTTCTCATAATATTTCACACAACAGTCCTTTTTAGCTCTATCTTTAGGGGTGAATACCACCCTTAATATTTAAGATGGACCCTAGGTTGCTGATGTGAATTATTTTATTTTCACCCAAAGAATAGCCCGCCAAGGTTTGATGCAATGTTTTAGATACACGTTGTATATCTACCTTTAAATTAAAAATCTCAATCGGAATTATTTTCTTTATTTTTTTCCTTCTTTACTAATACCCAAAATTAAAACTATTTTCTATCGCTTATAAAAAAATATATTCAAATATTGCTATTATTATTTATTTTATATTTATTTACTTTTGATTTAATATAGTCTTTCTCACGTTATATTTAAATAAATTGAATCGTTCATAGAAACGATTGTCATGAAATGAAGAATGTTTTGTTCTAAAACAATTTCATATCTATTAAACTAGCCTTATAGTTAGAATTTCAAACTTCTTATCGATAAAAGTTTATTACAGTTGCAAGTACTTTTTTTAAACACAAAATTGTATAATTGTTTTAGTTTATCACATAGGTAAAAGTCTTGTACTGTATTTAAATTGGCTTAAGAATCAAGACATTAACTTGATTTAAAATTTATTTAATATAGATTTAAGTACTAAGAAATGTTATAAAAATACAACACACATTAAATAAAACGCAAAGTTTATATTTCACACTGGCGATACATACTTTATATTGTTTTGTCAAAAGCCTTTACACTGATAGGTACCACTTTCCTCCTAGGTGTTTTTGCTTTCATTAATTTTTATTCTGTTTGGGTGTATTCTGCGGTTTTTTCTGCCCCAATGTGATGTGCTTGTCGCATATCTTTATCCGTCGTATGACGAATACTATTTACCAGCTAGTGTTTAGTTGGCAGGTATAATTTTCATCCTTTTGAGGACATAGGCATTTATTTTAATTCCACGATTGAAATAGCAAACACCTTTTATTGATGCTAATATACAGAGCCCTTTGTATGTTTTTCATTTTGACGCCAACGCTGAATTATCTCCTAAGTCTTTTGACGCAAGAATTTAGAAAGCATATCCGGAGCAGTCATTTTCATTTATTTGAGGCATTTAAATTAAACTTTCTGAACCGACTGATATATATATATATATCAGCACATTACTTAAAATCTATCTTAAATATAGAAAAGAAACATAATTTAGCCTCCAGCTTTTAGTTCATTACTGTGAAAGGGAAAACCCACATTTCACGCATAATAAAAATTTACCCGTGTCGGAAGTCAAACCTGAGGACCTTAACTCAACAGATAGACACGCTATCGACCGGGTCATGCTGTCAGATCTGGAGCAGTCACGCTTTCTAATATCCGTTTTATAGCTCAATTATATCATGAGATAGACCCGCGATTTGACTTTCTAGCTTGGCATTAGCTTTATATTTTATTTTAGCACCGCGTTTTACTACCCATTCAGAATATGCGCATATGTACTAATTACACTAATATGTTAGGGACTATAAAGGTTGAATTTAGATTAAGTGTACCCATATTTGCTTGGAGGGAAAGTGAAAAACTAATTTAATTTTAAAAAAACTCAGTACACCCGACCAGGTTTGAACCCCGATCTTCCCGTCTTTGGCAGTATAATCTGTTGCGAGGGTGGCACCTTAGAATATGTGGTCACCGAAGAGGGTTAGCTTTATCTCTTTGGTAGGATCATCAGCTACAATTTCCTTGAGGACTCTTTTCTTGTAGCGGCTAATCTCTTGGGATAGATGAAGGATAATTGATCAAATTGCCTTTCATATTAATTCAGCGCTGCTGGTGCTAGCTCACATAACTATGACAATGCACTTTTGCATCTTATCAATCATGGCAATGGTAGGCCTAATATTTTCCTAAAGTTATTTCCTGATACTATACCTCGTTGATAAGTTCCTAATCTCTTCTGGAACTGGTTTTCCACTCTCCCTCCACGAAAATGCGGGTTCACTTCCTCTAATTCAACCTTCCCAATTCCTAATCCATTAGCGTAAATTAGTACTTAAAGCGTATAACCCGAACGGGTAGTAAGACGCGGTGCTAAATAATAATAATCTTCTGGAACTGTCCTACACACTCAATTTTGGTTGCTAATTTACCTTTGTAAGGGTCAAAGTCAACTTCACATTTGTAGTTCTTATAATCTCTATCACCAAAGAATTTAACATGCTCTAAATTCCTTATTTACTTTGAACAAATAAATTATCCTTATAATGTAATTAAAAACTAAACTCAACAATAATAAAATTGTGACGTGATTTTAATGCCACAAAATGGAAGTTCTAAAAATACACTTTTACCTTTAGAAATGTGACTAACAATGTTTCTGTATGGTAATGACATTAAAGTAAAACAAATTTTAAAATTAGATAAAGCGTTCTTTTAAGTGGATTTAAAAATATATTTTTTAATAAATGGAACGGTGCACCACACAGACTTTCTATTTTATCTTAATATAGATAAATTTACTTTATATCCATTACTGTTTCCATCTTATGGCCTGAGTAAGTTTTTTATTAAACTCATATATTTTCCATTACCGGCTTGCTTCCAGGAATCGAACCTGGGACCTGCTACCGACTGACCTAAGGTATCAAACAGACACATTTACTAAAAACTCTATTTGTAAAACGAATTAATATTATACGTTGTTTCAAAATCACTTCACCAAAAAGCACGAATAAAATAATATATATTATTACAGAATCATTGAGAGGAAACAGGAATATCTCTGTCCACTAAAGACCATAACACTCAGCTTCAATTTTTAAATTCTCCATAAAATAATAAATATGTTTGCTTACAGCCCAGGAGCCATTGGTTTTATATAAATTATATTTCAATTAAAAGTTTGTTATTTTTAAGGGGACTACAAGTTTACAAGGATAAGTTATTTCGTATCTGAAATAGTTGAGGAGATATGATCAAAATAATTGCAAATTTCCGCTAAGGTAAATTACCCTTTAATTTTCAATAAAAAAACTAGAATATCCATTTTGTTTGTAATGTTAAACAAGGCCTATATATAGCATTTATTCAAAATCGTTGTAGTGGACTTCTGTAAAATCTTTTTTCTTCTCTTCTTGCCTTTTGTAAACTACCCATAACTGTAGGGTTGTAGGGCTAATTCCAAAAACTCCTCTGGGAAACCTTATGAAATCCTCAGATACCAAGTTTTAGCCCACTCGGTAAAATTGTATCAGTTCTAGCGTGAGCTAGGTACATACAGACGGTATGGCAAAACAAACACTTCTTCGAGTACAGTCATGATACGTTAATAGCCATCAAAGTCTCGAATTCTATTTTTTTTACAATACTTTTTCTACCAGAGGGGTCACGAAAAAGTAAAAAAAAAAACGTTTTTATTGTCATTACAAGTGATGTAGAATGTTTTGATAACTTAAGACCTGGTTAGGAATTGTGTTGAAATTGAACTTTATTAGTGACAATTATTTCAATGATATATTAGTATTTTTCGTTTTTAAATCTATTCATTAAGTTCATTTAATTAGATTGTATGCGCTTAACTTGATTATTAATTTACATATTTAACTATAATTTTTTAAATAGCTCAGTAATTGTTTGATTGTATCTAATTTAATGTATGTATTTCGGTTCATTTACATGCATGCATGTTTTGATATTTCTTTCAATTGTATCTAACCAGTGACGTAACCCAATATTTTCAAATGAATTCACGGTTCACATGATGAGATGTGAACTGCCCATGATCCCCTGATTGCGTTGCAACATTTAGTTTTGTAATAGTTTTATAGTATTAGTATTGGATTTGTTATTTATATCGATGCTATTAATGGGATTCTAATTGTTTTGGCTATTTAAATTTAAATCCGGATTTTTCAATTCAAATTACACCTAAACATCTAATCTATATATGATCTTAGCGTGGAGCTCAAATTTTGGTCAGTACCATTGTAATAGTTATAATATAATATTATATAAATTTAAAATGTTAGCGTTTTTTTCTGAAAAGCTATATCATAATAAACTCAAAAAAAAATATTATCTCGAATTAAGGACTAGTATTTAAAATTCTATAAAGTTATAGCAATAATTACCTAAAACCAAACTAGCCTATCTCAATACAAGGAATCAATAATAAATAGCCTTTAAAAAATGCTAACCAACAAGAAAAAACTTCTCGGTGTAGTATTTTAATTGAGTAATTAAACGTGTTATTGAATTTAGGAAGTGTTTTAATTTATCATCCTATCGTGGAAAAGTATTTGACTAGTATTTTCATTAACCAATTCATTGTGAGAATGTATTTTGGTAGTGTTTTAATTGATTAACTAATAGTGCGAAAGTAATTAGGAAGTGTTTTAATTTACTAATTCATTGTGAGAAGGTATATAGAAAGTATTTCAGTTGATTAATTCATCGCAAGAAGGTATCTAGAAAGTAATTTAATTGATTAATTCATTGCGAGAAGTTATGTATTAGGCATTTTGCTGATTAATTCATCATTAGAAGGTATCAAGGGAGTGTTAAATTAAATTGACTGATTCATCGTGCTAATTTATCCAGGAGATATTTTTACTTATTAAGTAACTATTTAAGACGTATTAAAAGTGAAGTATGCATCGTTAGTCGGAGCGTAAGGTAAAATGGTAATCGAGTAAATAGTTGAGCCAAGGCTCTTAGGCAGTATTTTAATTTATTGTCATCGTGAAAAGATATATTGGAAGTATTTTAATTTACTAAGTCGTCGTTATAATGTATTTGACTAGTAACTTAATTGACTAATTCATTGTGTTAATGTATTTAGGAAGTATTTAATAAATTAATTAATCATTAGTCGGTGCTAAGGTACAATTTTAATCAATTACATAAGTGAGAACAGGCCTTTTTATGGTATTTTAATTAACCATAATAACATTATAAACAAATTTTATGAGTTAATTTATTTGACTGCTTTATGAGAAAGTTTGTAAGTGATATTTAACGAGGTCATCGTGACCATGTATTTAAGTGTTATTTTAAATAAAGTCGTTATGAGCAAGTATTTATGTATTACATACCTACATTAAAATATATTTATGTATTATTTATATTAACTAAATCATAGTGAACAATTCAATATATCTTATTTTAATAATAATCTACTACTTTTGTAAGCATATTCTTATGTATAATTTTAAATGATTTCGCTAATATGAGCAGCTCATAAGGTAGTGTTTTAAATGACTAATTTATCGTAAGATCATTATGTAGTATTTTAATTGACTACTTACTACGTTATCATGAGGTCAGTAGGTAGAATTTTAACAGAATACGTTATGGTCAATAGATATTATTTTGATTGACTATCGGGAGTAGGTCGTTACTCACTATCTAGAATTATAATCGACTGCATTATCGTGAGAAGGCTATTAGGAATAGTTTTAATTTATATCTTTATTGTGAGTAAGTCAATACCTAATATTTTAATAGATTATTTTGTCCTGCAAATGTCAAAAGGTAGAATTTTAACTGGCCTCATTTTCATAAGCAGGTCAATAGATATTACTTTAATTTATTACGTATTCGCAAGCAGGACGTTGGGTGGTATTTTAAATAACCACGTTTTCGTGATTTGGTCATTAGATAGAGTTTTAATAAAATACCTTATCGTAAGCAGGTATGGGGCTGATAATTTTATTTTATCACCCAAGATTTTTAAGAATGAAAACAATCCATCATTTTGTATACACGTTCAATAGGTTTTGCTTACATTGTGCATGATAATTTTGTCTCTAAAAATAGTTTTCTGCTCAATTCTGGTCAAGTATGACTTCTCCTATTTGTGTATGTTTAATTAGCTTTCAGCCGAATATTTTATATATATTAAACAGTTATAGATATTTAATTGATTTGAAATTAGTTTTGTCTTGAAATAATTCTGCACTACTTCAAACCAAGCCTAAAATAAATTCAACTTTCAAATCCTCCCTTTCGCCCCCACGATGAATATATCGGCTGCTCATTTCTTATTCTTCCCACGCCAACTAATTTGCAAGGAACGGTAAAGATTAGTCCGCACTTTGTTCATAAAAGTGTGAGGAGAGTCCTTAAGAAAGCCATCACCTCCTTATGGACCGTTTCCACCCTCTTTATAGAGTATCTCAACCCTTCATGGTTGTTAAGGGGACTTGACTCGCAACATCATCAAGAAAACTTTTTGCTACAAAAATAAGTCACATACATGAAAAACAACAATTATAACGGGATTAAAAATGGTTTATTCAAACTATTGGTTAAAAAACTAGGGCTTAGGTCAAATAAATCCATATTCTAAATTGAATTGCATCATCTGTGCACTTTGCTTATGTGGTAAGAATGATCTGTGCACTTTGTTTATGTGGTAAGAATGATCTGTGCACTAACTAATTCAAATCTACCTTTCACTTTACTAAATGTATACAAATATATATTTTATTTATCTAGACAAAATTGTGTGTAATATAAGTCTACAGCTCATTACACAAATGCATGTATAGGCCTACCATTTTATATTATATAATTTGATGGGCCCTTTTACGGTAGTAGAAATTACAAAGTAGTGGCTGAACAAATTTTGACAAACGACCTCTCATTTTTAAGGGTTAGGGAAAATAGTAGATTCCGACGAAAATCTGATTTTACCAGATAATTTTCAGCTTTTCATTCTTTGTTTACATTACTATGGAAGACCTGATTGGTGCATGGTTGTATATCATCCATACATAGATACACACATACATACATAACATATATACATGCATACATACATACATACATACATACATACATATATACATACATACATACATAGCATACACATATACATACATAGCATACACATATACATACATACATATATACATACATACATAGATACATAGCATACACATATACATACATAGCATACACATATACACACATACATATATACATACATACATACATAGATACACACATACATACATAGCATACACATACATACATACATACATACATACATATATACATACATATATACATACATACATACATATATACATACATACATAGCATACACATATACATACATAGCATACACATATACATACATACATACATACATACGTACATATATACATACATACATACATACATATATACATACATACATACATACATACATACATACATACGTACATACATACATACATTCATACATACATACATACATACATACATACATACATACATACATACATACATATATACATACATACATACATACATACATGCATACATACATACATACATACATACATACATATATACATACATACATACATTCATTCATTCATTCATAGATATATATACATACATAATACATACACACATAATCACACCATTCCCTTGCGGAGTAGGCAAGAAACTGTGCATATAGCTCATAAAACATATCCGTATATAATCCATCTTAACTAACTTTCTACACACTTCCTTATCCTTGCTTACTCCCTTCGCTTCAACAACATCTATATAGCGAGTCATACATAACCTTTTATTATTAAAACTCTTAATGTTTCTCTTTCTCACACATTCATCTATAATATTTAGCCCCGTCTTGCATTAACACCCCTTCCTTTTGATCCACACACTCTACCTTCAAATATTTGCTTCTTTACTTGATCCACACTCATCCTCTCAAAATGTCCAAATCAATGCAACACGCTTCTTTCACATTGAACTATTGGATTACCTTTCAAACCACACTCCTTCAGCGCCCATCCATTAATGACTCTGCCTATACGAGTTTTCCAACATACATTTCTTAGATATGTTATTATAACCGTATTCACTTTGCTCTTGTGTTTCTGCTGACAAAGCCACGCTTCACATCCATAAAACAATGTTGCTGTTGATACAACTTTATATACTGCCCTCTTTTACTCTTTTAATGCTACTGCATTATTTGCAATAGTCCACATACATCCAACTACTCGCCGGGATGCATTCACCCGTCTGTCAATTTCACCATCAATCCTTCCATTTTTACAGAACGTTCTGCCCCGATAAAAAGAAATCATTCATTTGATCTAAAGGTTTTACATTTATACTAAGCTGACAATCATTTCCCGATCCATCCTTTTCAAAAACTTTCACCTTAGTTTCGAAGACATTTATATGAAGATCCATTCTGCCTGTCACCACATTCAAACGATTTAATTCATTCTGATACTCACCATCTCTGTAAATAATATATTTTTCCTTGTTTAAAAATACTATAACTCATTCTAAAAATAAAATATTTATCTTTGGTGATAAATAATAATAATTATTATTATTAGCACCATGTCTTACTACCCGTTCGGGCTATACGCACTTACACTATTGTGTAATGGTAGGGTGATTGTGAGATGAAATGGAGGACCTACAGTTTAACGTGGAATCCGAACCACGGTGGAGGCCTGGCATTCTCCACATTCACAAGATGTCTTGTCAGAGGTGAAGGAAGGGTTTGGTAATCAGATAAATCTATGCCGGGACCGGGGATTGAACCCCGGCCGCCAGCATAGAAGTCTGACACCTTACCCATAGAACGCCAGGTCACCAAAAATAATAATTCAACTCTTATTTAAGCTGTGCGTTGCAACAAAATATAAAATTACGCAAAAATGTATATGTACTAACCAAACCAACGGTAGTAGGTTATAAATATATAATTTGGTTTGCATTGATCCCTTTTCTTCTTTATTTTTGAATATTTGCCGTTGATGACAAAATAGACGTTATAATAGCTGGTCCTAGCACATCTTTATCTATATTATTTGATGGAAGATATTAATTTCTTAATCTGGGGAAATATTTAAATGTTATTATTTATTTAGTACCGCGTCTTACTACTCGTTCGAGCTATACGCTTGAGTACTAATTACGTTAATGAGTCAATCCATATCAAGTGGCCTAACATTGGTTGCTTTACTATTTTTATCTCAATTATCCTAACATGTTGGTAGTTCAAAATGACTATTATTATTATTATTATTATTGTTTTCGCATAGTGACCATATTTGTTTTACAAGGTGCTACATTTTTTTTGCAATTTTAAGGGTTTACGAAAACGCAAATATTTCGGCCCTTATTTGTTCAATCAACATGAGTGAAAAATCATTTCGTTTGTAAAGTAAAGGTCTACAAGTTTGTTTATGTAGCATTTTAAACTAAGTCCAATTCTAAAGGGTAAAATATCTGCCTTAAATTTTAGGTTTTTTTAAAAAAATCGGGAAATATTTTTACTAAGGGAAAGATTCAATAATCTACATTTTTTATACAGGCAGACATAAGCAATCAGTTTCAAACCTGAGAATTGTACCCATTTTTTTAATCAAATTTTTGGAAATTTAAAAACATTGCAATTTTCAGAGCTTAATATTTCAGGTGGAGAACGAGATAAAAATCTGAAACTTTGGTCCACAGTAGTAATATATAATAGTATTATACACCAAAATTTTGCAGTTTGAGAATTGACTACAAGCTGAGATATTTAAAAGACAGAAGGAGGATAAAAAACCAGCACATATTAATAGGTTTGTATACATTAGCTCTAATAAAATAAATTATATTTGTATTAAATATGTTTTATGTTTAAAAATATATTTTAAACACATAAATACATAGGTGCTTATTATTCTACCGAAAATAAAAATTAAAAATTGTAACCTTATTAACAAACTAAGTTTAGTGTTTGGCAGAGAGATGAATGATTTCTTCTCATAATTTAGGGCTGATGATGTGCGCACAGCAAGTCACAATTGAAAGTTTCTTTGGCATGATCTTAATTAAAATTATTACGCAGGTACCCAGGCTTTGACATCTCTTGAAATCTTAAAAGACGTTATTGGTCCTGCTGGCTCATAAAAATGAAGTTTGAAGTAAATATATCCAATGGTCACTTCCTCAATAGTACCAAGATACCATTACCCTTCATTTACACACACAACTATGTCTATTTTTTTTAGTAAGAACGAAGAAGCGTTTTATAGATTTACTTCCTCAAAGTATTCATAAATTTATGATGGTGATGTAAACAAAAATTGATTTACAGATAGGTAGACCATTTTTTGTCTACATCACCATTGAAACTGTGATTTGTGTATAGTTGTATATCGATAGATAAAATATTTATCCTTGGCTTAAAATAATAACAGCTAGTTATTACTTAAGTTGGTTGGTGCAACAAATTGGTATAGAGCTAGGAGACTGGTCGTTTTAAAGTTCTAATCGTGGCGTGAAGAGGGAAAATATACGTTTTTTAAACAAATTAAACACTGAAAGCTAAAAAAATCTAAGTAAAGTTAAAAAAGCCTTTGACGACTAAACTTCTAGCTATAAAGTCGAGTGAGAGCTTATGATAATAGAACTTTTCCCGATTAAAATCTTAGAATACATTTTAGTTCAATAATCTAAGTCATCGCTGCCAAGATCCACTGGTGTTTTAATAAATAAAAGTAATACTCATCACATTTTTGGTAAAATACTGCATTGTTGCAGTTTATGATAATAATGTATAATGTTCGGTGAGATTATAGTGTCGCATGTGGTATTATTTCATATTAATAGTACACAAAGTTTGATCAGGGGTTACGTTGTTGAAATTTATGATAGTATTCATTGTAATATTACACTACGCTTCACCAAAGGTCACATTGTTGTTATCTTTGATATTCTTTGGTAATATTCATGGTGTAGGATCTCTATAGGGGTAGGGGAAACAGTGTTAACTTATCTTCCAAACGCATTAGCGCTACTATCGGAGAAATACGATGGGGTTTCCTTTAATAATTTATATTTAAAATCTCAATTCATCTGCATTCACCATTTTTTCTATGAGTTTCTTTAAAACCGTGAGAGTTGAAATTTAAAATACGCCTTTATTGTGTTTATGAGTTTGTTTCGTTAAGGTTGTGAAAATTTAAATTTAAAATACGCCATTATTCCTTTTATGAGTTTGTTTTACTTAATATCAAGTTTGAGAGCTTTTAAAATGTGTATTTATAGATTGATCCATAGCATATATTCCAATCGCCAATGGAGAACGTTACAAGCATAAGTTCGGTTAATATTTGGTTGACAAATGTTATCTATCTTTGAACGTATTGTGCGTTTTTGGGATGTTCTTAACACAAATAAGTCATAATAAGGGCGTGAACCAATCATTTGTAATAATTCTTTTGAATCCCTATTAAAATATTTAGTAGACTTTTTAGTTAATGTGAATTTATTACCCACTCAATCCCTATAAATAATAATATTTGAAACAAAATGTTTAGTGAATTAACCTACATTAAACTACATTTACTTCACAAAGAAGTGTATATATTCTCATACGTCTGCTTTACTCTCTCGCTATTGATCATATTTCCGAAAAAAAATTAAAATTTCTAAAATAGAGCTAATGTAATAATGTATACAAGATATAACCAACTGCAAATATACTTGGTACAGTTTTGCACTAGGCTGATAGCATTAGTTCATCTGACATCCACCTAGTGCTCAAATTCCTGTTCTAGTCGTACTACAGAGAGTTACCATTCTATATATTTATTATATATGGTAATATTACACCATTTGGTCAGAGGCTACATTGTTGCACTATATTATAAAATTAATAAACGGTGATATTACATCATGTTTGGTCAGAAATTACATTGTTGCAGTATATGATATTATATTGCTCGTCTTTATGTGATAAATTATACCCAATCTAGGTCTGTTCGTAATTACCTCATTCTCCATCCTCCATGTTTGTAGCCCATTCCTAACCTAACCTGAACAACTGCCATCATTCTGGGAGCTGCAAATTACCCGGCATGCTCTTCAGGTGGCTTAGTTCCCAGGACTCTCGTGAGAGGGCACCACGCGCTAGACAAATGACATGCGATTTGCGTGAATTGAGAGCTCCAAGCCTCGTTAAGAGGAGAGGGGGGGGAGGGGGAGAGAAGTATTTGTGAGGATGCGGGAAAGGAACGAGATTAAGAGAGAATGGTAGTTTAAGACCAGAATAGAAAATAAAGAACACGGGCTAGGACTGATTAATGGACCGAGAGCTGGACAGATTTGTTGGATGAAGCTGTCATCTGGTTTGGGCCGACCGTGGCAAAATCGTCAAGTTGTTGAGATTACAAATAGTAGAGACCATGGTTCGAAGCCCACTGAGAAACCAAAGCAATGGTTTTAACTACTCATACACTATCTCCATTATTTACTTTCTGTTTGATAATATACTTGTAATTAATCATTTTATACTCTCCCGGGACTAATGTGACACATGTAACGTCCATCTCCATGTATGTGTGTGTGAGAGTGTGGTATTTATGTTGAACTGATTGACATGTCTCGACCAAATTTTAAAGACAAAAATTAATAACTAATATACATTAATTATTATTGGCGTTTTAGTACATTAATAAATTGAAATTAAACGTTAGCGTTAAGCTTTTCAATATTAAATACACAAAAATAAATGAATGGAAGTCTCTTAAAGTTGGTTAAGTATTTTAGAAACATATTTTTCATTCCATTTTAACAAAATTGTATATTTTCATATTATTCATATAAGACTCATTAAGTTATTAAAGTTGAGTTCCTAGAATGGATGCCTAATAGAGGTGTTAATAATATATTGTAATATTTAATAATAAGGTGCACAATAATTTAATATCAAAAGTTAAATTTTGAAAGCTATTTTCCGAAAAGTATATAAAATATTATTTGATTTTTTGAATCAATTAAACATTTTCAATTTTTAAACAGATATCTATTTTGTTTTTACGTTTACATAACACTCTTGCAAGCATTGTTTGTAGCTCATAGTAGTAACATTTGCCTAGAATAGTCATCATCATCAACTGTTCATTCTTCCCCCTTTAATTATCCCCATTCTTCTCCTCTCACTTTCACAATTTCTTTCATCTGCCTTCCCATATATTTCTCGGCCTCCCTTGTGGTCTCTTTCCTACATACTTCATTTACATAATTTTCTTTGGTATCCTCTCCTTCTCCATCCTCATTACATGTTCATACCATCTCAGTCTTGCTTCCTCTAATATTTCATTTATTCCATATACTCTACTATTTCCCGGATAGCTTCAGTACTAATACTATTTCTCCTTGTGACAGCTAGCCTACTCCTGCCTCCACTTTCCTAGTCTTTCTTACATTAATCGTCAATTTTTCTGCTACATATGTAACAATGGGTATATAGTACGCCCTGTACAACACTTGCTTGTATTTCAAGGGCACTTCTATTCTCCATAGTATTTCCCAAACACACGTATGGAACAACCCTCCCTGCTATCCTCTTCTCATTAGATACTCCCTTTTTCAACCTTTCCCCTCAATCACACTTTCAAGATAGTTTACGTTCTATACTTTTCTCAGCTTTAGTCCATCCAATTTTATAGCTATACTAGGCCTTACCCTCTTCCTTGTCACTTCGATCACTTCACACTTTACCATGATAAATTTAATTCCACACTCTTTCACTTCCTCACTCTATTTCTGTAGCTGTCCCTATACTTTCTCTCCCTTCTACCTTCATACCATCAAGTCAGCATCAAACATCATGGCTTTCATTTTTTCCTTTCCGATTTTTCCTGCAACTTTATTCATTACCATTACAAATAGAAGTGGTGAGAAAGAACACTCCCCTGCTTCACTTTTTTTTTAACCACTGCATTTTAGCACAACCCCGTTTATCTTCGTGCATGCTTTTCACTTTCATTACAACCCCTTTTCCCCCTTCAGTCCCCTCTATCAATTTCCAAACATTATTTTTATACACGATATCATATGCCATCTCCATATATACTAATACTTTTACCAAGTATTTCCTACAGCTGTTGTACGGCAAATATAAAGTCTATTATAGACCTCTGTTTCCCTAAATCCGCGTTGTTTCTCCATCCACCTTCCTTTAATTGTATTTTTATTCTATTTTTCAGTATTTTATCATATTTTTGTAGAATGGCACATCAGCGTTATCCACCTATAATTTTTACACCTCTTATTGTCTCCTTGCCTGAAAAAGGCATTATAACTTCTTTCTTCCAGTCTTCTGTTACGTATTCGCCTTCCAAATCATTCTCAGCATCCTGTATAACCGTCGTATACCTGCTTCACCTGCAGCTCTTACCATTTCCACAATCAATTCGTCCACACCCGGCGCTTTTCTTTGTTTCATTTTCTTGAATGCACCCCCCTTCTCTTTCCATGTGGGACCTCTTTCCTCCTTTTATGTTGCTACTTCCTGCTCCTATGTTTCACTCCTATCCCTTTCCTTTTACGGGTTGAACATATTCTCCAAATATATCAACCATGATTTCTTTACTTCCTTTCCTTTCTTCAACGTTTTTCTTTTTTCTTACATAATTCTAACTTAATAACTTTTCTCTCTCCACTTTTTTCTTAGTTTGCTATATAACACCTTCTTACTTCCTTCCCCTCTTTTATTCCTCCCCTTATATTCTTCCTGTTTCCTCATTTACATTCTGAAAACTCCTTCCGAATGCTTTATTCTTCTCCTACACTGCTTCCTTCACCCTGTCTTTTCACCATGGTGTATCCTTCCACTTCCTCTTATCATGTGTCCTCTCATACACCTCCTCTGTAGTTCCCACCAAAATGTTATTAATCCTTTCCCATTCCCTCTCTACATTTTCAACTCATCCTTGGGCATTAAGCTTCGTCTAGGAAGGAGGAGAGCTTGTATGACGGGAGAAGGGGAAATGTCCGGATGGATAGTTGACGTATAGGAAAAGGGAGAGCTTCTATGACGGGGAAAGTGGAGATGTTTAAAGAAGGTGGAGAGAGGACGTCTAGGAAGGAGAGCTTGTGTGACGGTAAAATGGAAAGTATAGAAGGTGGTTAGGGGACGTATATGAAGGAGGAGAGCTTCTATGATGAGTAAAGTGGAGACGTTTAAAGGTGAAAAGGGGACGTCTAGGAAGGAGGAGAGCTTTTGTGACGGTAAAAGGGGAAATGTAGAATGTGAAGATGGAACGTATAAGAAGGTGGAGAGCTTTTTGACGGGGAACGTGGTGGTGTTGAAGGTGGTGAGGCAATGTGTAACAAGAAGAAGAGCTTCTACGGTTAAGGAAAAGGAGATGTTGAAAGATGGAAAGGGGACGTCTAGGAAGTAAAGCTTGTATGGCGGTAAAAGGGGAAGTGCATAAGGTGGAGAAGGAATGTCTAAGAAGAAGGAGAGCTTCTTGGTGGGGCAAGAGGGGTCTTTTAGGAAGGAGAAGTTTTTTTGTGATGAGCTTCTATACGGTCTGAAAGGAGATATGTCGAAGAAGAGATGAACGTATATGAAAGAGCAGAGTTCTATAACGGGGAAAGGGGAGATATAGCAACGAAGAGAGATTATATGGTGGTGAGAAGGTTTATGATATATTATGAAAATTATCTCTAATATCTCTAATATAGAAAGGATTATATTAAATTTAAACTACAGAATACAATGTTTGATTCTATGATCACTGTTTACCATAGTTTGTAATGCCTACCCCATGTGTCAGATAGCCCTTGCAAATATTGGCCGTAGCCCCTTGAAAAAAAGGTCAGATGTCCCTACCAAATATTGTTTGTAGTCCCTAGCAGCTATCTATTGTAATCCTTAGCAACAATTGTTTGTGGTCACTAGAAACTATTGCTTGTAGCCCCTACAAAATATTGTTTGTAACAATCGATTTGAAGTTGTTAACGTTTTGTTCCAGCCCTCTGTAGCGAGTCACCTTGGAGTGGTCCCGCTTCGTCCCCCGAACATGCCAGTGGTCGGTGGGGCCCCTCCCCTGTGCGGTGATACACTCGGTGACCGGCACGCCGTCAACGGAGAGGCGACTAATCACAGCAACGGTTTTTCGACGACCGCGTCTCTGAGCTTCGACCCAAGCAAGTGATCCTCCCTCCTCAATGCCACTGGATGAATGCGGGGCTTTGAACCTAGAATTCATTTTATCTCCACTCCAAGATGGGCTTAGAGCCCTAGACCTTCATCTTACCTCCACTCCAAGACAGGCTTTGAGCCTATACCTTCATATTATCTCCACTCCAAGACAGGCTTTGAGCGGTAGATCTTCATTTGGAAGAGACACGGCCGTGCTTTCGAACTATATATATATATATCGATTATTTCAAATTTATATTGGTCCACTACTAAAAACACTACCATTATCCGATATTCCTATATAGGTATACATTTCTTAAGTACTAAAAGCACTGCCATTGCCCGATATTACTGTATTGGTCAAGTACTAACAACGTTACCTATATATATATTAGAGCTATCTTGTTATACCTCTAATTTGAAGTATTAGTTTACAGTCAATCAATAATAATAATTCAAATACTGAAAGAGCCCGATTTGCTAATGGCCTGTATCAGATGCCACGAACAAGCTCGCTACCAAGCTAACATCTTGGGGAGGTTTTGGAGGGCAGAGCTCCACAACCTCTGGAGGCGAAGATCATTTATGAATAATGAATTCCTCCAGAAGTAATTGGGTGATTTGTTTATGTTGAATAAAAGCAAAGATTTAATTAATGTAAGGACCAATGTTTCAATATCAGGTTAAAGTACTAGTTAACTAAGTTTAGGTCTACAGTAACTTTAAGTTGAAACTTCAGTTTAGTTAAATGTATTGTTTCCACTTGTCTTTTTGAGTAGAAGTTAATTGATTTGGAGTTTACTACAAATATATCTAGATTGTAATCAACAACAGCTTCAGTTTGGAATATTAAAATGCACCTTTATCAGGCTGAGAAAACAAATAACTGTCAAAACTCGGAAACTTAAATTAACGGAAATCCAGAAAGTGTTCTTGAGATATGCAATCAAACGTAAACGTAGGGCTATCTTAGAAAGGTTTAAATTTACACATAATAAAGCCTTGGTTGTCTTTATAGGGTCTTAGATAAAGTAAACAATCTGCACTTAAATTTCAAGTCTCTCAACCTAAATAAAAATACAAGCGACACTATAATAATGTATGAATCGTTCTAAAATAAATGCAAGTTGCTACATTGAGGTAATGATTCTCAAAACAAGGCTAGGCTCATTGAAATTATTCCGTTCCAGTTTTCAAGTTTTCCTATATTTGTATTAAAATGTGTTTATACATATTTTTATCAGCTCACACCAATAATGGGAAACTATATGAAAACAAATATAAAATCTTTTTAAAAAACGATTAATAATAAAGAATTGGAAAAGCCATTATTGTATGCGCTAGTCTGAAGTTAGTTTGCTAACCTCAACTACAGCTTCAAGTTACTGTAACCATAAATTTGATTTAAGGTTTTAGGGTGATCTTTATTTGTAAACTATCAATCTGCATGGCGTTGCCCGTGACCCACCAAAAATGTGTTAAAAATAGCCTAATTTAAAAGTTATTTAAAAATCTGGCTTCGAGGTGCATTCGGACCCCCTTTCATCCACATATGTTAAAGAATTGCAGATCTCTGCGTGCCGGAGATTTGTCTGGGCATCACACAAAAACAAACACACACACAGACAAACACTTACGTTTATTATTATAGAAGGCATAAATAAACCAAATTTAAAATATAGCCTCCAAAAAACGTTACATTGAAACAGTGACCAAAGGAGCTATAAATAACATTTGTTTGACATGTTTTTTGAAAATCCCTTAGATATGCTAAAATGATATACTTATCTATGTTTCATGAATAAAATCTAAATAAAATAATTATAGCAAGTTGTTTAACAATCAGTTGTGTTCCGAAAACTAAAACAATTTTAATTAAATTTGCTATCTATAAATTAAATTATTACAGTTTTCTAATGTAAATACACAATTACAGGACCTGTCAATTTCAATTAGAGATACTTCAATATTTAACTCAAGTCCAAATACCACCATCAAATATTAACTTGGACATTCAGCAACCACACTCAACTGATCACTTTGAAACCCAACTACCGCCCTTAAATATGTATCTTTAAAGGTACTGGCGGTAACACGATGACCAATGTAGGCCTATGAAGAGGAAGGTGTTATTGACCTAACCGAACCACTCATTGAAATAATCTATGATTAAGTCCTAGCCAGAGACGTGTTATTTTAACTCAAGCACTTTCCACAAATAGATTTCCTAAAAACAACTCATCTTTTTGTATTTTAGCCTATTATCATACTGGGACCTTTCTTTACTTTCATATTTAGTGTTTGATGATGCAGGTCTATTTTTAACTAACTTCAACTTTTGGGAAATAGTTGAACCTCAGATGTTTGTGTTGTAGCTCTACACCTTGCTCTTCATTTTTTTTTTCCAAATAGCTGAATTGTACTCAAGAATATTATAATAATTAGAATGTTAACATGTAATATAATAATGTAAGTAGACTAAGATGTGTACAGATTTTAGTGTAAATTACCGGTATATCTCCTAGCGCAGCGGTCAAGAACGAACAGCACCGAACTAAATGTGCTCAGTCCTAGATTCTCGTTCACTCAACAAGGACTATAATACATACTCTAGAGTTTGATCTCTTGTTTTCTAGTTGTACGTATTAGAAATCTTTTACTCTGTTAAATAAATTGTTTCCACATTTATCTTTGTTTTATTGTATTGTCTAACTTCCTGACATTCATTAAGAAAATACATATGTTTGTGGATAGATCAATTATAATATAAAGGTTTTTTTGTTGTTATTGATACAGATAGAATGTCTAAAATAGGATCGCCTATAATCTCCTGATAATAAGCTTGGAATGTAAAATTTGTCTTGTGGAGAGATTGGGGATTTTCTCTCTATAGCTTATACATACATATACATACATACATATATACATACATATACATACATACATAAATATATACATACATACGTACATACATACATATATACATACATACGTACATACATACATATATACATACATATATACATACATGCATATATACTTACATACATACATATATACATATATACATACATATATACATGCATACATACATAAATATATACATACATACGTACATACATACATACATATATACATACATACGTACATACATACATACATACATACATACATAAATACATACATAAATATATACATACATAAATATATACATACATACGTACATACATACATACATATATACATACATACGTACATACGTACATACATACATACATACATACATATATACATACATACATATATACATACGTACATACATATATACATACATACATATATACATGCATACATACATAAATATATACATACATACGTACATGCATACATACATACATACATATATACATACATACGTACATACGTACATACATACATATATACATACATACGTACATACATACATACATACATACATACATACATACATACATACATACATACATACATACATACATAAATACATACATACGTACATACATACATACATACATACGTACATACATACATACACAAAGTATATATTAATTGGGTATTATTTGAAGCAAGGCAGACCAGAGATTGTGGCATTATTTCAAAATATGCAGATTTAAGAGGTAATTTTACTATTTGAAACATTCACTAGTTAAAATATGAGAGTTAATTATTATTGTTGAGCTGTGAAAAAAGTCCTTACCTGACAATAGACCAAAGTTTTTGTGAGTTAAATATAAATTATAGGATTGTAGGGCTTATCTACCCTTTGAAAGTGAGTGGGACTAAAGGGTGCGCTACTTATGAAAAGCCGTCCTTACAATTCTAGTATTAAATTGGCTTACACTCGACACATATTAATTTTTCCTCCCCTTCTCGAGCAAGTAAAGTAATTATACATTTTACACGAGATGAGTTTCATTTTGCCACCGTTTGGAAGAATGAACATCTCTTGTTCTTCTCTATAAAGCTCACAATCGTTCATTATAAGCAGCGGGCGACACCCTTATTGCAATAACATTTTAGATCCCACGCACAACAGTGAATATGTAAAACCTTGGGGGTATTTTAATATAACTTTATGATTGCCTGCTGACAGAAGATTATATTACTATTTCGTCAACTGTGTGATTTGCCGCTGACAGATGATTATATTACTATTTCGTCAACTGTGTGATTTGCCGCTGACAGAAGATTATATTACTATTTCGTCAACTGTGTGATTTGCTGCTGACAGAAGATTATATTACTATTTCGTCAACGGTGTGATTTGCCGCTGACAGAAGATTATATTACTATTTCGTCAACTGTGTGATTTGCCGCTGACAGAAGATTATATTACTGTTTCGTCAACTGTGTGATTTGACGCTGACAGAATATTATATTACTGTTTCGTCAACTGTGTGATTTGCCGCTGACAAAATATTATATTACTGTTTCGTCAACTGTGTGATTTGCCGCTGAGAGAAGATTAAATTACGGTTTCGTCAACTCTGTGATTGGTTGCTGACAGAAGATTATATTAATATTTCGTCAACTGTATGATTGGCTGCTGACGGAAGAATATATTACTGTTCTGTCAACTGTGTGATTCATTACTGACTGAACATTATATACTATTTCTGTTTAGTCAGCTGTGTGATTGGCTTCTGACAGAATATTATATTACTGTTTCGTCAACTTTATGATTTGCTGCTGACTGAGCATTATGTTACTATTCCGTCATGAGTGATTGGCTGTTGACAGAACATTATATTACTGTTCCATCAACTTTGTGATTGGCTGCTGACGGAAAGTTATATTACTGTTTCGGCAACTCTGTGATTCGTTGCTGACTGAATGTTATATTAGTGTCTCGTCAAATGTGTGATTAGTTACTGGCTGAACATTACATTACTGTTTCGTCAACTGTATGATTGGCTACTGACTGAACATTATATCATTATTTTGTCAACTGTGTGATTGGCTGCTGACTGAAAATGATATTAATTTTCTATCAATTGTGTGATTGGCTGATTACTGAAATTATAGTAGGCCTACTGTTCCGTCAACTGTGTGATTGGTTGCTGGCCAAACATTACACTAAATTACTGTTCCGTCAAATGTGTGATTGGCTGCTGACAGAATAATCTATTACAGTTCATCAGCTGTTTTATTATTATTATTAGCACCGCGTCTTACTACCCGTTCGGGTTATACGCACTTACGCTAATGTGTAATGGTAGGGTGATTGTGAGATGAAATGAATAACCTACAGTTTAACGTGGAATCCGAACCACGGTGGAGGCCTGGCATTCCCCACATTCACAAGATGTATTGTCAGAGGTGAAAGAAGGGTTTGGTAATCAGATAAATCTGTGCCGGGACCGAGGATTGAACCCCGGACCCTCAGCATAGAAGTCCGACACCTTACCCCTAGACCACCAGGTCACTTAGCTGTTTTATTGAATCCCGACAGAATATTTTACTGCAGGAAGTCCCATCAACTGTTTCATTGGTTGCTGGCAGAACATAATATTACAGTTGCATCAGCTGTTTTATTGGATACTGGAAGGATATTTTATTGCTGTTCCATCAACTGTTTCAATGGCCCCTGATAAAACATCAAATTACTGTTGAGTCAAATATATTATTGGTTGGTTTCTTAGTGATTATTGTCTTCAGAATAAAGATATGATCGTGTAACTGTTGATATCATTTTTTTTTAATTTAATAAAATAAACTTAGGGTGAAATCGCAAATATTTTTTTGAACACATTAATTAATTCATAGAACCAAAGTCCTCTAATTCTTTAGGTTGTCTTATTTATCACATAGGGCTGAAAAAAAAAGCTCATTCGACTGAGAGTATATCTTAGATACATAAAGATTAACATGCAGGGGGTAACATGTCATTAGAATGAGCGTTACAGACTCCACTCTAAGTCACTTGGATAAGTTAAATATAACCATATTAACGTTTCAGACCCTTTGTCCCAACTATCCTCGCTGACATATCACACCCTGTGTCCCAAATATCCTCTCTGACATATCACACACTGTGTGCCAACTATCCACTCTGACATATCACACACTGTGTGCCAACTATCCTCTCTTGCTTATTACACCCTGTGTCCCAACTATCCTCTCTTACATATCACACCCTGTCTCCCAACTATCCACTCAGATGTATCACACCCTGTGTCCCAACTATCCTCTCTTACATATCACAGCCTGTCTCCTAACTATATCCTCTCTTACATATCATACCCTGTCTCCCAACTATCCACTCTGATGTATCACAACCTGTGTCCCAACTATCCTCTCTTATATATCACACCCTGTCTCCCAACTATCCACTCTGATGTATCACAACCTGTGTCCCAACTATCCTCTCTTATATATCACACCCTGTCTCCCAACTATCCACTCTGATGTATCACACCCTGTCTCCTAACTATATCCTCTCTTACATATCACACCCTGTCTCCCAACTATCCACTCTGATGTATCACACACTGTGTCCCAACTATCCTCTCTTACATATCACACCCTGTGTCCCAACTATCCTCTCTTACATATCACACCCTGTGTCCCAACTATCCTCTCTTACATATCACACACTGTCTCCCAACTATCCACTCTGATGTATCACACCCTGTCTCCTAACTATATCCTCTCTTACATATCACACCCTGTCTCCCAACTATCCACTCTGATGTATCACACACTGTGTCCCAACTATCCTCTCTTACATATCACACCCTGTGTCCCAACTATCCTCTCTTACATATCACACCCTGTGTCCCAACTATCCTCTCTTACATATCACACACTGTCTCCCAACTATCCACTCTGATGTATCACACCCTGTCTCCTAACTATATCCTCTCTTACATATCACACCCTGTCTCCCAACTATCCACTCTGATGTATCACACACTGTGTCCCAACTATCCTCTCTTACATATCACACCCTGTGTCCCAACTATCCTCTCTTACATATCACACCCTGTGTCCCAACTATCCTCTCTTACATATCACACACTGTCTCCCAACTATCCACTCTGATGTATCACACCCTGTCTCCTAACTATATCCTCTCTTACATATCACACCCTGTCTCCCAACTATCCACTCTGATGTATCACACACTGTGTCCCAACTATCCTCTCTTACATATCACACCCTGTGTCCCAACTATCCTCTCTTACATATCACACCCTGTGTCCCAACTATCCTCTCTTACATATCACACACTGTCTCCCAACTATCCACTCTGATGTATCACACCCTGTCTCCTAACTATATCCTCTCTTACATATCACACCCTGTCTCCCAACTATCCACTCTGATGTATCACACACTGTGTCCCAACTATCCTCTCTTACATATCACACCCTGTGTCCCAACTATCCTCTCTTACATATCACACCCTGTGTCCCAACTATCCTCTCTTACATATCACACACTGTCTCCCAACTATCCACTCTGATGTATCACACCCTGTCTCCTAACTATATCCTCTCTTACATATCACACCCTGTCTCCCAACTATCCACTCTGATGTATCACACACTGTGTCCCAACTATCCTCTCTTACATATCACACCCTGTGTCCCAACTATCCTCTCTTACATATCACACCCTGTGTCCCAACTATCCTCTCTTACATATCACACCCTGTGTCCCAACTATCACCCCTGACATATCACACCCTATGTCCATCTTCTCCCAATGATCATATTGCGTCTCCTTCTCCCCTTTACCCTCTGCGTATTGTGAGACCAAAATGAAATTTGATTTTTCAATATTGCTTTACGGGGATGTTAGAGGCAGGAGTGAGTCTATTGAAGTAGGTAGTTGAGGAAGAACGCAATAGACGGTTCCGTTTGAAGCGAGCCAATCTTCCTGCTTTTATTATCTACTTTATTGGAATATTTGTGTCCCACGTAGTTCAGTCAACTGAAATAATAAAAACTGTTTTTCATGAATACTAGAAGTGACCGCCTGAGCTGGAGTTTTGACCCTCTAGACATCTGAATATCTAAACATCTAAATATGCAGGCAATGTGGGACATTGTTTCAATTACATAAAGTATTTCATGATAAATAAAAGTAGGACGTGAACATATTTTATAAACACCATCTTAAGAAAACAATCCTCTCATAAAAAATTTCCCCCTAATCACAATACAATGAATATAAAAAAACACTTCGGTGGCCGAATGGTCTAAAGCGTCACTCTCGTGTTAGACTGGCTTGCTGAAGATGGATAGATCGACGTTCAAATCCCGGTTGAATCTACTGAGGGTGGTTTTCCCTCAATGTTTTCCCGCTCTTCTTCCTCGCTAATGCGGTTAGGTTAACTTCTAAAATAAATCCTTCATCACCCTTACCCTATTAGAGTAAATATACTGTATATGCATATAACCTGAACAGTTACACAGCACCCAAGGCAAGCGAGCTGGTATTAGAGAGCTATAAAAAGGTTAAGTATTGGAAACATATACAGAAAGTTATTGATATCAACCTATTCAGAATTTTTTTTCTTACTAATCCTAAATTATCCATAAAAAGTGTTATCAAACGAGTTTAATAATATTTCCCTAAGGATTACTCTATACTTAACTGGTGTTTTGGTAACTTATTGAAGGAAAGATACATATTCATACAAATAGTTTTGTTTGTTTCGTCGCTGTGGCAATAAGATATATAATTATAGTTAATGAAATATTAAAATAAAAAGTATTATATTCACACTTGTATTTTCTTATAACTGTCCATCAAAATAAAATAAATTTGCTTATAACTTATAGAAAAAGCCACCCAAAATATTAATTTCAAAATAAAATATCTTTATTCTGTAAACAGCTTAAGAACCCAACCTCCTTGACGGGTTGTATGTCGTCAACAAACGCCTCTTCTGAAGAGCACGCCGTAAATTAGATGCTCTTGATTGAAAAGCATTTTTAAATTAACCACAGACACCACTTCCATAAAAAATAAACATCCAAGCGGTTATTTTCATAGATTTGTGTTTCAGTAATGTAAAAACAGTTAACAATTTAAAACAAATTGTTTGAATTAATGTTCTGATTGTCAAAAGTAACAACAAATCAACATATTTTCTTTCAGATCATGTGGTTTGGCGAATTGATATATATATATACTGATATATCTTAAAACATATTGTCAAAAGTAACAACAAATCAACATATGGGCTTTCAGATCATGTGGTTTGGCGAATTGATATGTATAACGTGTATCTAAAACATTGCATCCAACTTTGGCAGGATATTATTTGGGTGAAAATAGATAGTTCACATTAGCAACCTATGGTCCATCTTAAATATTAAGGGTGGTATTCACCCCTAAAGATAGAGCTAAAAAGGACTGTTGTGTGAAATAGTATGAGAACTGCTTAGGGTATTACAACGAATCTTTGAATACTACTTATTGAAACCTTGATCATTAATAAACTAAATGTGCTGTTACCATTACCCACCCTCATCATATAAAAAGGGGGGGTTGTAACACATTTTTCTGCAATAAAATATGTCAGAGTAGGTATTACTAATTTTGACTTAAGATTACAAAACATGGAGTAAAAACTAACAAATAAAGTGTATTGGAGAAATTGTCTAGCTTTACCCGTTTCCGAGATAATCATGCATGTTTGATTTCAAAGACAATTGTTAATTCTTGCCAGGTAGAGAGCCTGTATGGCTGTTGCGTGGCCACCACGCTCTCCTTACCTTAATACGTTATACTTTTTCTGTGGGTTTTTTTTTCAAAGCTTTGGTGTTCGAGACAACCATTGAATCCGAGGAAGACCTATTGGCCCGGATAGGTGCTGCATGTGATAAGGTTCAAGAAACACCTCGTGGTTTCGAAAGATTACGCAAGTCATTGATACGCCACATCAATTATTGCAATGACGTTAGGGGCCGCCATTTTGAACACTTGCTATGAATCTGATTTTGAAGCTAGGAACTAAAACATACAAGAACTACAATTAATGTTTCTTAATTTAGCTTTCAATAGTCCAGTGTGTGTAATGATTAAAATCCCACCCAAGTGTAAACTGTGTAAGCATAACTTACTAATGTGATAAATATAAACACATCGGAGCTTATGAAGAAGGAAAAGTATCTTATTTTCTCCATAATTACACACAAACCAGCCTTGTTTACCAAATGTACGTGATACATAGTCACACGTGCCGGTAAAAATGTTTAAACAACTGCAGTGTGAAGTAACATTGCTATTCTGGTTGCCTACCTAGCAGGCATTTACACTTATTTATGAGCTCAAACTTATGTGATTATCTCGAAAACGGAGAAAGATAGACAGTTTCTCCAGGACACCTTTTTTTGTTAATTTCTAATCCTTGTTTTGTAATCTTAAGTCAAAATTAGTAATACTTACTCTGACATATTTTATTGCAGAAAAAAGTGTTACAACCCCCCCCCCCTTTTTTACATGATGGGGGTGGGTAACGGTAACAGAACATTTAGTTTATTAATGATCAAGGTTTCAATAAGTAGCATACAAAGATTCGTTGTAATACCTTAATTAGTTTTCATACTATTTCACACAATAGTCGTTTTTAGCTCTATCTTTACGGGTGAATACCACCCTTAATATTTAAGATGGACCATAGGTTGCTGAATAGATTCCTATAAGGATTTTCCTCCAACATATTTTTTATAAATAATTATTTTACATATTGTATCTAAATATCTATTATAATCTATTAATATATATATACATATATATATTTTAATAGATTATAACTTTAATTAATAACTTTAATTATAATTTAAAACAAATGGTTTGAATTAATATATATATATATATATATTTATATTAATTCAAAACATTTGTTTTAAATTGGTAACTGTTTTTACATTACTGAAACACTAAGAAAAAAGAAAGAGACGGTGAAAAAAGTGACTAAATAAAAAATAAAATATCAAAAACATTGCATTATCAATCATTATGTAAAAGTTCTAGTTCAAATCAAAAGTTCTAAGGATTCAATGTGTGTTAATTACCTATTTTTGGGACTTGACCGTTCAAGACTTATGAAAACAGATGAGTAATGTGAGTTTTAGATACATGTAAAATAAGTATTTATAAAAAATAAGTGGGGGGAAAAATCCCTATAGGAATGTTAACCTTATTCTCCAAATTATACATCACGTATCCCAACAGTGGGTGACCTAATGCCAACATTAGGAGTGTATTCATATTACAATCCTAAAACATTCAATGTATACAATTCATGTGAGTATTTTTAATAATCCCTAGTTATTGTGAATCCATACAATTAAAGTAGGTATTTAGGAGACGCGGGAAAGGGCCAGTATTTTTGCAAATTCTATAGAAAAACCTTTTTTATTGTCGGAATAAATCAAATATTGCTTCAGTACAAACACAAAGATTAATTTTCTTCACATGGTGACCTCGACAGTTCTTTAATATTTGTGAAGTGTGTCCTGTAATTTAATGACAACTCTTTCTCTCTACTTAAAATGTTTGTCATTTAATGCCGCTATGCTCATGACAAATATTCAAGAACTGTTGAGATTACCATGTGAAGAAAATTAAACCCTAAGTTAGTACTGAAGCAATATTTTTTTTATTTGGGCCAAAAAATGTTTTGCTATAAAAACTCCAAGAAACACTGGCGTTTTCTCGCGTTGTCTAGATCCTCACATTAATACAAACTATACGAGAGCCAGTAATAATATACGCGTTGTGAACCCGCACAGTATAGGGCAATCATGAGAGATCTTGTAATAGTCCTTATTTAGTGTGAATATATTAGTATGGACCAATCATGATAGATCTTGTAATAGTCCTTGTTTATTTTGAACATACTTAGTATGGACCAATCATGAGAGATCTTGTAATAGTCCTTATTTAGTGTGAATATACTTAGTATGGACCACTCATGAGATATCTTGTAATAGTCCTTATTTAGTGTGAATGTACTTAGTATGGACCAATCATGAGAGATCTTGTAATAGTCCTTGTTTATTGTGAACATACTTAGTATGTACCAATCATGAGAGATCTTGTAATAGTCCTTGTTTATTGTGAACATACTTAGTATGGACCAATCATGAGAGATCTTGTAATAGTCCCTTTTTATTGTGAACATACTTAGTATGGACCAATCATGAGAGAGCTTGTAATAGTCCTTGTTTATTGTGAACATACTTAGTATGGACCAATAATGAGAGCTTGGAATATTCCTTGCTTATTGTGAACACACTCAGTATAGACCAATCATGAAAGATATTGTAATAGCTCTTATTAGTAATTACTAACACACTGTTTCTAGACCAATAATAAGATACCCAGCAGTAGACAAAGTAAATGGAGCTACATGAAATGAACCAATTTTGTAGTTAATAATTGGCGGATAATTCATAAGAATTATCTCAATGACCTACAATGATATTGATTTTTTATTTTAAGTGTGCCATTTATTGGTTTTCCCCCGTGGTATTGATTACTGCCATCTGGTGTTATTTATTTCTGCTTCCCAATTATATTAGCTGTTGATATCCAGTGTTGTTTAGTGTTGCTTCCTAATACTGTTGCCCATTAGTGTTATTTGTTGCTTCTCATCATCCCTTAGTTGTTGCTGCTCACCAGTGTTGCAGATCACATATTCAATATTTTCTTTCTTTATAATAATTGTTTGAATGTGGAAATTTCTCTGAATGAATTATTATAGCAAAGACCCTGCTCACAGCGAACATCAGCCTCGCCCTCGTAATGTCGTCCAACAACGCAGCCTTGCCTCTAAGAAACCACAACAATGCCAGTATTGAGTTGACAAGCTTCTCTCCTCCACCGCAACAATGTTGGGCGCCCAAAGTGGACACCGCTAGCTAGAGCGCGCGCGTCTCACGTAATTAAAACCTAGCCCGGGGGCGAATAACGATTCCGCTCTTCAGATGTTTGTTTGCTTAACAAATAAAAACAGGAAACCAATAACGCGTCTCACAAGAGAGCAGGAAATGTCGATAATTAGAACCAACAGTCATTTCTTCCCTCCCTCCCTCCCTCTCGTTTGATGTTCAACACCGACGCAAGGTAAGAACATTTTCTGCAAACAAGAACATGTTGCATTAATTACACTTTTCATAATTTACAAACTTGAGATTGTTTGGATAGTCTACTGAAGAATTCAAACTGTTGTTCTTTGATAGTGTTTATTGTGTTTCACGGGTAGGTTCAATGTTAGCCACGTGTTTGGCTAGAAAGCATTTTCTCTATTTGCTAACTATTGACATGGACCCATTCCTTTCCTCTGGCATAACCGTTATCTTTTGACCACGCTAGGATATATTGTTAACATGAGATGCAGTCTGGTGTCAATACAGAGAACAAAATAATTTCTAGTAGTATAGGAGTCTGGTAGTAAGGAACTTTTAAAAATTACAAACAGAAATATGGCAGTCAGCATTGATGATAATAATATTATTATTATTATTATTTAATAAGTATTTATATTATTTTAATCAGGGTGGTCAAACCGCCGGCACGCAATCACTGAAAATGTGGTCCTCGCTGTATCCTGGAGGGAAATTAAAGGGAAACCCTCAGTGGTAGATGTGAAATAGCTAATAATTCAAATAAAAATATTTATTTAACAATGTCATGATTGCATTTTATTATGAATTTATTTGAGTCATATATATATATATATATATATATAAATCATAGATATAATATAAGTAGAATATAGAATTATATATAAATATGTATATATTTAAATAGGTATATATTATGCATATTTTATATATAATATATATTTAAAATTCTAATATTTTTTTTGTGTAAATGTGTGTGCGCGCATATTTCTTAATACTTTTTGGGAGGTTAATAAACGCTTTTTGTCATTGAAATTTGAAAGATTATACCAATAAAAAACTTATATAATTATTGAAAATAATCGTTTATTAAGTGTTGTTTGTTGGCCAATATTAAGTCTATGGGATTTCTAAATATATCTTCAGCCCGTGGTGCACAATTAATGATCAGATTTGGCTTTTGGGATGAAAAGCGTTTGACCACCTTGATCTATATAATTTAATAACAGTTGCAGATCACATAGTCTCACATACTTAGTTACTTTTATGACTGTCAAAAAATATCCTTACTATCGGACTGAGCTTGATTCTATTCGGATACACTCCACCAACTAGTTCAACACTGTACCATTTCCAGGTACAGTGCACTACGCGCGATAAGAGTAGGGTTGCCAACCATTTCTGATAGAATTCCGGGACAGCTTATAAGAAGTTGTAGTAGTGCTTTGATAAACTTATATACAGGATGGCACATATAATTTTCAGTTTCCGTGTGATATCTCAATTATTTACTAAAATGTAGCAAAATTTCAAATATTCTACTAGTTCACCTTATTTATTACAAGTGTGTATATTTTTAAATTAAATTTGGTGTTGTGCAATAAAGGGCCTATTCCAACTCACCTTGCTCATCTGTTTTCATATTATTATTATTATTATTATTATTAGCACCGCGTCTTACTACCCGTTCGGGTTATACGCACTTACGCTAATGTGTAATGGTAGGGTGATTGTGAGATGAAATGGAGGACCTACAGTTTAACGTGGAATCCGAACCACGGTG
>CABFOW010000607.1:98695-205017 GCA_902141385.1 Timema californicum
GTGTGTGTGTGTGTGTGTGTGTGTGTGTGTGTGTGTGTGTGTGTGTGTGTGTGTGTGTGTGTGTGTGTGGCAGCGACTGTTGTCTGTATAAGGGAGTCTACACAACTTGTTAAAGATTTGTTAGCTAATTAGCTGCGAACACCCCTCGGGGGTTGTTCCCACCCTTTGTACCCTAACCTCTCCGAGCAAGAGCAGAACATGTCCACCGGGCCGGGAGAGTAAGTCATTAGTTTGATTCGGAGAAAGGTTGATCTTGGTAAGACTTTTAAAAAAAAAATTGTGGAATCTAAATTTATGTCAATAAATCTCTGTCGCCTTCTGTTTAAACCAAAGTTCTTCCTCTTAAATCACCCTCCTATAAAAAAACAAACTAAACATTCTTTACACCCCACTGAATCTAAGTACCGTTTATGGTCCAAGTTAATCAATGACTCATCTATAGTCGATGTCTTAAATGACTCATCTACAATCTATGTCCTACATGGCTCAAGTCTATCCCTGACTCACTTACACTCAATTTCCCAAATCCTCTGCTCAATTTGACATATCTTCAAATAGCAACATAACAGTTGTCTTCCTACCAGATCGAGATGCAGTTGACGTTCATTATGTTTTGTTGAACACGTGTCCCTCAAGGTTCGTGGGCACTTCCTGTTGTAAGGATACTTGTGCTGTTGTTGTCCCGGGTCTCCCAGTTTGAGTTCCAGGGAGCCCCTTACTAAAGCAATTAAAGGAAATGTTTAATTTATGCAAATGAGTTTAGAATCACGGGAGTTTGTTAAGTGTGCAGAATGAGGAAAGAAGGAGCGGATATTATGGAACCACTCGGTACTCTTCATGCGGCGTCTATAAGAGCAAGTACAGTCTCCATTCAAACTATACACAACACTAGGTACTCTTCATGCGGCGTCTATAAGAGCAAGTACTGTCTCCATTCAAACTATACACAACACTCGGTACTCTTCATGAGGCGTCTATAAGAACAAGTACAGTCTCCATTCAAACTATACACAACACTCGGTACTCTTCATGCGGCGTCTATAAGAACAAGTACAGTCTCCATTCAAACTATACACAACACTCGGTACTCTTCATGCGGCGTCTATAAGAGCAAGTACAGTCTCCATTCAAACTATACACAACACTCGGTACTCTTCATGCGGCGTCTATAAGAGCAAGTACAGTCTCCATTCAAACTATACACAACACTCGGTACTCTTCATGCGGTGTCTATAAGAGCAAGTACAGTCTCCATTCAAACTATACACAACACTCGGTACTCTTCATGCGGCGTCTATAAGAGCAAGTACAGTCTCCATTCAAACTATACACAACACTAGGTACTCTTCATGCGGCGTCTATAAGAGCAAGTACAGTCTCCATTCAAACTATACACAACACTCGGTACTCTTCATGCGGCGTCTATAAGAGCAAGTACAGTCTCCATTCAAACTATACACAACACTCGGTACTCTTCATGCGGCGTCTATAAGAGCAAGTACAGTCTCCATTCAAACTATACACAACACTCGGTACTCTTCATGCGGCGTCTATAAGAGCAAGTACAGTCTCCATTCAAACTATACACAACACTCGGTACTCTTCATGCGGCGTCTATAAGAGCAAGTACAGTCTCCATTCAAACTATACACAACACTCGGTACTCTTCATGCGGCGTCTATAAGAGCAAGTACAGTCTCCATTCAAACTATACACAACACTCGGTACTCTTCATGCGGCGTCTATAAGAGCAAGTACAGTCTCCATTCAAACTATACACAACACTCGGTACTCTTCATGCGGCGTCTATAAGAGCAAGTACAGTCTCCATTCAAACTATACACAACACTCGGTACTCTTCATGCGGCGTCTATAAGAGCAAGTACAGTCTCCATTCAAACTATACACAACACTCGGTACTCTTCATGCGGCGTCTATAAGAGCAAGTACAGTCTCCATTCAAACTATACACAACACTCGGTACTCTTCATGCGGCGTCTATAAGAGCAAGTACAGTCTCCATTCAAACTATACACAACACTCGGTACTCTTCATGCGGCGTCTATAAGAGCAAGTACAGTCTCCATTCAAACTATACACAACACTCGGTACTCTTCATGCGGCGTCTATAAGAGCAAGTACAGTCTCCATTCAAACTATACACAACACTCGGTACTCTTCATGCGGCGTCTATAAGAGCAAGTACAGTCTCCATTCAAACTATACACAACACTCGGTACTCTTCATGCGGCGTCTATAAGAGCAAGTACAGTCTCCATTCAAACTATACACAACACTCGGTACTCTTCATGCGGCGTCTATAAGAGCAAGTACAGTCTCCATTCAAACTATACACAACACTCGGTACTCTTCATGCGGCGTCTATAAGAGCAAGTACAGTCTCCATTCAAACTATACACAACACTCGGTACTCTTCATGCGGCGTCTATAAGAGCAAGTACAGTCTCCATTCAAACTATACACAACACTCGGTACTCTTCATGCGGCGTCTATAAGAGCAAGTACAGTCTCCATTCAAACTATACACAACACTCGGTACTCTTCATGCGGCGTCTATAAGAGCAAGTACAGTCTCCATTCAAACTATACACAACACTCGGTACTCTTCATGCGGCGTCTATAAGAGCAAGTACAGTCTCCATTCAAACTATACACAACACTCGGTACTCTTCATGCGGCGTCTATAAGAGCAAGTACAGTCTCCATTCAAACTATACACAACACTCGGTACTCTTCATGCGGCGTCTATAAGAGCAAGTACAGTCTCCATTCAAACTATACACAACACTCGGTACTCTTCATGCGGCGTCTATAAGAGCAAGTACAGTCTCCATTCAAACTATACACAACACTCGGTACTCTTCATGCGGCGTCTATAAGAGCAAGTACAGTCTCCATTCAAACTATACACAACACTCGGTACTCTTCATGCGGCGTCTATAAGAGCAAGTACAGTCTCCATTCAAACTATACACAACACTCGGTACTCTTCATGCGGCGTCTATAAGAGCAAGTACAGTCTCCATTCAAACTATACACAACACTCGGTACTCTTCATGCGGCGTCTATAAGAGCAAGTACAGTCTCCATTCAAACTATACACAACACTCGGTACTCTTCATGCGGCGTCTATAAGAGCAAGTACAGTCTCCATTCAAACTATACACAACACTCGGTACTCTTCATGCGGCGTCTATAAGAGCAAGTACAGTCTCCATTCAAACTATACACAACACTCGGTACTCTTCATGCGGCGTCTATAAGAGCAAGTACAGTCTCCATTCAAACTATACACAACACTCGGTACTCTTCATGCGGCGTCTATAAGAGCAAGTACAGTCTCCATTCAAACTATACACAACACTCGGTACTCTTCATGCGGCGTCTATAAGAGCAAGTACAGAGAACAGTAATACTATTGTTATACTCCTTCCTACTGTCAGCTAGTAACAGCTACACTGCCCCTCAAATAACCCCTCAGATACAAGTGGCTACTACAGAATACTCTGCCTACTGTCCCTAAATTTGCACTTTTCTTAAAATCAAACTGTACGATTCAAGTTACAATCCGCACTTGCCAAAATGAAGAAACACATTCTTGGCAAGCAATCCTTCATTCTTGTCGCAACTTAGAAGCTTCCCCAAAACGTGTCCCATATTTATGAAAGTAATGTCTCTTAAAAAAAATGCCTTTATCTCCAGAAAACCATTATCACGGCTAAAGCAATTACAAGTTGTTGTCAATTGGCAGGCTTTCTCCAGCTTTGTATGCAGGGAAGTAGAGGGCAATTTTATTAAATCCTGACTGCTCTACATGAAAAATGCTCTTTGAGTATCTTCCGTGCTCTGAGAAGCTTTACTAATCTTCTCTAATATGCATTAACATTCAGAAGATTCAGGCTACGATATAACTTGGAATGCAGCTGCAAAATCAGTAAATTATTTTTAAATCTTTGATATTGGCTCGTTCTATTGAAAAAAAGAGACATAATCATAACTCACGAAAGTTTTGATATTTCACTGTCCAACTACTGTCCAAGATTGTGTGTAGGATTGAAGTGGTATGACTTTCAAGCACCAAATGAAATCTAGAATTTTTCTTCTGGTCTAAGTTGTGGAAAAGTAACGCAGTAAGCACAGCTACGTCAGTGAACAGTATGCGAATGGAAGTTTCCTTGTATACCCACTAGACCAAGTCACAGACTCTTATAACGAATCTCTCCTAAGCCTCTTGGAGATTCTAGTAATGGTAGGAGATTAAAGCTGGCACATTACCTGTAAAGGTAATTTATTTACTTACCCTATTTGAAAGAACTTGATCGTGACTAGCAGCCAAACCATTTTAAAAGAGTGAACAGCATTTTCCTGTGCTTCTCGTCTATTATAAATCACTCCCTTTCCTGAAAAGCAAAGTGTTTGGACTGACCAGTGTGTTAAGATAAAAGTTATCTCGAGTTTAATTGATGCCTGTGTCTTTGATGAAGAAAATAAACTTGATAATGTTTTGAACTAACATAGTTTTCGTGTTGAGCGAAATGAGTTAATTGTTTGATTCACTAAATAAATTCCCAAATTTACCAAAAATGTTTTCTTAATTCTTCGAAAATTAATATTGAGGTTTGCATGGAACAACGTAGTATTTCTTGTGAAAGTCATAATAATTGTTCAATACAATCGTATAATCGTCAAATTCTTCCAGATGTATTGCAACATCTGGTACAGCAAAGTGCCACGCTCTTTTAACAGAACAATAACGCTACCATCTGACTTAACCAGACGGTTATTTTACTCGTGATCTTGATCCATTTCTTTCGCTGAGATATGTGTAGATTTTTCCTCGCGACAAACAAGAATGTAATGAAAACATCTGAGATAATTTTCTTAAAATCGACATGCATCCCACAAATGTTCTGGAAACCATAATGCTTGTAATAAATTATTCAGCTAGAATAATCATGGTGAAATGCGCTTGATAGTGTCCAAGTATAAAGAGAAATGGCCAAGTTTAGATTATTGTTGGTGAATACAAGCAGAAGAATGCCAAGTCTAAATTTACCAGTATTTGAATGTTTGATTTTCTCTGGTTTTCTGTTTACACCAGTCTTGAAAATATTATTTTTTCCTCGTCGTACATAATATTGGGTAATATTTTAGTTAAATATACAATGTCTGGTTTTAAACTAAGATTGGAGTCTTTTGAACGCTAAGAGAGCAAAGCCTGTATCATTATATCAATTCTTTGGTGATTGGTACTGATGAATATTTTTCATAAAATAGGGGAATGAGATCTGAAATACTCGTCGATCCTACAAGACCATAAACTTCATCCAGGCAATGCCGTAAACTTGTAGTTAGTAAAATATAAATCTATAATATCAACAAATTACATCAACTTTCATGCGTCGTGTGGAGTTGTCCAGGAATTGGCATCAAGATTTCCTACACCCCTAGTAATATACGAAATATGTGTTATTAAATAATAAAAGATAAGACATCCATATTAAAATACAAACAAAAAAGTGTTGACACTGGTATTAGCAGCATATATTTACAATTTAATAATCAAAGGTATTAAACTTTAAACCCAATAAATGATTACTATAATAAGGTAATTGTATTAATATTCGTGAGATTAGTGTATCCTAAGTAATGTATCTAAATAACAAGAACAAGTGGGTAGTAATCTAATTAGTTGCTGGGGGGGAAGCTATGAACCTTTGGGAGGAAAATAGGAGGGATTCTTGTAAAAACACAAGAATATTACAAGTGTAACCTTTAAGATCCCATTTCTCAGCAAGTGTCTCCCTGGGGAGAAATAGAAGCTGATTGGCTGCCGACATTTCCTGACCAGACAAATGTCAGCTGTATTGAACCATACATGTTTCATCTACACGACCTTACACATCGTTCACTAGGATGATACTTACACTATTGTAACGTTTAATTTTCATCTACACGAAGTTACACATCAGTAACGAGAATGATACATACAACAACATAATATATAATATGATCCACCTACATGATCTTATACGTCTTATCTTATATCTTGTAGGGTGATACTTAATAATAATAATAATAATAATAATAATAATAATCAACTTAATGGAGAAGTTAAGGCTACCGTCTTTTCTTACACTACTTACACTATTGTGACGTTCATGTTTCATCTACACGAACCTTACACATTTCATCGTTCACCAGGATGATGCATACGCTAATACAGCGTACATGTTTAATCTACACGAAACTATCACATTATCATCCAGGGTGATGCATACTCTATTATAGCATACATGTTTAATCTATATTCCATTCACGATAGGTTTTTACCTGGATGACTGTTCGAAAATCATATGTTTAGGTTTTGGGTTGCCAACACTTGAAAAAGATCACAGTTTTGTTATAAACATAAAGATCTTTAACTACCTGTTATATATTACATTTAAAATAACGTAAACTTAAGTTTTCTCATACCATTTCATTTTTTTTAAATAATTTCTTTTTGTCCAATTCGAAACAATATTTTAAGCATAATTAAAAGTACTTATTTTTCGTTTTGGAACGTTACTGATTTTGTGTATTATAGTGCATACATCAATACCTTTTAATACAGGCATAGTATTTACTTGGAAAAGAGAAAATTGTTGTCATTTTTTTACATACAATACATGATTTTATGATTATTTTATCGTATTTTGAAATATTTAACTGAATAAAGTATTTTCATCAACTGCGTGTCCGCATCATTGTAAAAAACTTGTTTACCGTTATGTTCAATCATATGGTTTAAATTCGTCAGTCGCCATTTTGAGGCTATGTTCGTTAGAAGTTTTTGTGAAAGTGGTGTGAATATTTTTTTAAATTGAATAAAACTATAAATAAACTTTGTGTCCGACCTCAAATAAATATATAAATAATATTGGCCTAAATTACTGTGGTTAACTATCACATTAATATATTACCATCTGTTTTCATTACAGTCATCCAAAGTGATAGATGTCAGCTGTTGGCGTAGTGATATATTAGGGATTACTTCTAGTAACATTTCGAGCTGTCATTCAGGTAAACTTAGCTCGTGAATACCTTATACACGAAACTTGCACATTATCATCCAGGGTGATGCATACTCTATTATAGCATACATGTTTAATCTACATGAAACTTAAACATAATCCTCCAGGGTGATGCATACACTATTATAGCGTACATGTTTAGTCTACACGAAACTTAAACAATATCATCCAAGGTGATGCATAAAAGTCTATAACATAGGCTACATGTTTAATCAACATGACTCTAACACTTCATCCACAATGATGATACATACGTTATTAAAACATTAGATTCATGAAAGTTAATTTATGATCGAACGATAAATTAAAATAATTATAAATAATCACACTCCTTTTTAATAAAAGTCTATAGTTAAGTGTGAATAATTTATATGTGCTTTAAAATTATATTTAGTAATAATTGTTGCTGAATTTTAGTTGATTTGTTAAATATAAGGTTTAACATCCTACATTTAATTTATTTCCTACACTGACTTTTTTTTATATTACAGAACATGAAAAATGATTAATTTACAATATTTACAACAATTTTACCCTAAATTGTGACAGTTCTACATTGACGGATTACACTACGGCCTGATACTTTAATATAATAATATAATATAATCCATCAAAGTAATATTGCTACCTTTCAATGGAAATTGAGTGTACATAGTAGTTTATAAAACATATTATCATTCACTTACAATGTATCACACTTCACAAAGACAAAATATACCAATGCTTATTTAATTGCTCCTACTGTTACATCTCTTCGGTTTCATCATTCATACAATATATCACTATTTTGATAATCTCACTATAAAACACCTCTAAGTTCAATTATTGCCCCTTGTAATCTACACAGTTTTCTCTATTTCTGAGAAAAAATAATGTATAGTATTCTTAAAATTTTAATAATTTGTTTTAAAAATTAATGTTTTCACTAAATTGTTTAATGTTTGCTTATTTACATTTAGGAAACAATTAAACAATGGCTCAAAAGATTTAGTTGTTAAACTATTGACTTCCAACCCATTATTCTACCCTCTAAATATCGATGTTCTGGGAAATTTATTAATAGTTATGACTCGTCTATTTAAAATGCATTCCATCTTAAATATACGTTATCTTTTTTAGTTCTAGATAAACTCAACTTCATTCACGGTAGGAGTTTACCTCTGAAAGGTCTTTTTTCCTACCAATATACTACTATATAATTGATTTCTGGTAGGGAAAAAGGCCTTTCAGAGGTAAACTCCTACCGTGAACGAACTTTAGCTAGAGTAAGTTTTTGATCATCAAAAGTAGAAAAGCTTGGTAAAATAGATGAATATACATATTGGTGATGGATTACATCATTGGTGCTTAAGGGGTGTCCCATGGTACGCCAGTGTTCTGCGATATTCATTAGGTGTACCGCAAAATTCTGAACGTTATGTTATCCATATTAATAAGATGAATGGTCTGTCTGTCTGTCTGTCATGAGTATTGATATCTACCGCACACAGAGAGATGAAATTTTAAAATTAGTAGTCCCTGTACACAAACATGTGCACCTTGAGGCTGGATTTTTTAAACATTTTCGATCAGATATTTTTTAAATCTATTAAGAACTAGGTTGGAAGAAATAAAATGAAATAAAATATCATGTATGACTCAGTGTATGGATGTTGTTGTAGGGAAGGGAGTATGCAAGGATAGGAAAGTGTGGATAAAGTTAGTGAGGAAGTACATAAGGAGTTGTCTTTTGAACTATATTCACAGTTTCTGGCCTCCCAGTAAGAGAACCCCATGATTAGGTATGTATATTTTTGTCTGTCTGTTTGAAGCAAAGAAAAGCTGGGTACTTCTACTAGTTGTTTATAAAAATCTAATTAAAAATATATATTTTTTAATAAATAAGAGAAAAATGTTAGGTAGCCTTAATATAAATATTTTCCGGAGAATTTAATGGCTTACGATCAAAGAGTTAAGTAATTAATGAGGATCTTGTAGTTTTTTTCTCACATAGTCATAGGCCTACATATTCCATAACACACATCTAGAATAAAGCGATAATGATGCATTGGTGTGTGTGTGTGTGTGTTGGGCGCAAAACCCGAAAGCGCCAATGGACGGATTTTTTGCTCATTCATAGGATTGGACCATTTAAAATGACCAAAGCCCGAAGTTCTATTCAATTTCGGGCTTTCGCCTTTTCCAAACAGCCAAACTTAGGATTGTGCAAGTATTAAAAGACTAAAACTTTAAATAACATTTTAGTTCATTTCTCGACGGGTTGAACAGGTGGCGCGCGCCCAATTTTAATCAACCATATGAATTCAAGAAGGCGAGTGGATCTCATTGATATACAAACAGAACCGGACAGAGATTACAGATTTATTTTAAATTATCAAGACCACCTGACAAAATTAGTTTTTTATTTATACCTAATCCTAGGTTTGGCTGTTTGGAGACATCGAAAGCCCGAAATTGGATAAAGAAGTTCGAACTATTGGTCATTTTAAGAAGTCCAATCCTAGGATTGAACAAAAAATCGGTCCATTGGCCGTTTTAGGGCCTTGAGTACAACCTGTAATATATAACTACATACATCTAAAAATATATTATCTTAAAGTTTATTTTTGCAAGATGTTAATCCACGCTTACACATCCTGCTAAGAATGGTGTATTATTTCCTGTTGACGAACGAGCGTTATGTAACTTATGGATCTTGCTTGTTTAATAGAATGGTGAGTTAGGCGAGTTTCAAGTAATAGCTAGTAAAACCTTGTTAGGTGATTGGTTGTATAAAATAGTAGGGGTGGATCTTCATCCCAGTTGAAGATAAGCATTGCTGAAGAGCATGATAATCGATGAGCAACGAGCTACTAGAAGACTTGATGTAAATAGCTATCTCGAGGTTCCTACCATGAGGGGGCTCGAACTCGGTTCCTCAGGCAGCTCTCGAGGTCCATATCGATCACTATCAGTGGGATATTAAAAGTGTGTAAGAAATTGTAGTGTATCAACTTGGACTAGAACCTGGAGGAATGAAAATAATATTTGCTGGTAAAGAACTTGACGAGTCAACTGTTATAGAGTTGATATTAAAAATAATAAAACATTGGGGAATTACCAAACATTTGTCAAAGAAAGGGTTTTATTTGCTAGGCCTATTTATTTTTCAAACCATTCTAAAATAAAGTCAGGCTCCAACATCTATGTTATATTATGTTATATGTTTGTTTCAGTCTAGATATTATCCTCAATAAATAGAAGTTCGTTTACTATCACTTGATTCTTTACTCCCACGCACCATCCGATTCTCCAGGATCCCAACCCCTTACCCCTCTCGGTCCATCCAGACTCCCCGTGGTGCCGCGGTAGTGTTGTAGCTAGGGGTAGTTATAGTGCGCCGTGTAAGAAAGGGAGTTTTATATAAAATATAGTTTCATATATATATATATGAGACTATATAAAACTATATATATGTATATATTAATAAAATAAAGAGTTTGTCTTGGGTTGTGCGCAATATCTACCATACGAATTGGTCTAATTTTTTTTTAAATTAGTAGACCCTCTTCACGTATATGTGCACATCGTAAAAAGAATTTTAAAATTTTGACTAGACTTTTTTTTAGTTAGCTAAAAACCGGGTCGGAAGCAAAAAGGCTACGGGTTACGCAGGGCTTAAAGACACTAGCTTTAAAGTTACATTTAACGCACAATCATTAAACTAAAACATTTTCCCCTGGCAATGCTGGGTATTTTGACTAGTGTGTTTAGTTTTTTGGTTTATTTTTTAATGTTTCGTACCCCCTAAGATGTAGCCTATTCCCATACCCCTAGGGCTATGCGTACCCCAGGTTGAATAAAGGACACACACATAAATTTCTTGTTCAGTTGATAGAAGTCTTTCTGTGCATGCGCATTTCTCAGTTTCTCATAGTGTCGCCATCTTGCACGTTCAATGTTCAAATAATAGTGTGCCGTGAGCAAAAAGAAAAGTTAGAGAACCAAGAGGAAAATATAGATTAATTTGTTCCTAAAATAACTTCAAATGATTTCAAGTTTAAGTTAATTTTGTGTGCCCGCTCCCTTAACATTTGTAAACATCTTGTTCAAATCACTACAATAGTAATTAGAGTAGATCTCAACTCAAACTTCGCTCGAAAGCTTTTGATTTTGTCAGATATATTTAAAATATTAGTAATTAAGTACGAATTTCGAACAACACATAGCTACCCTTCATACCAACTTAATTTGTATTATTGTTATTTAACAGCGACGCGTGGCGTTCTGGGCTATGGCCGCACGGAACATCTAATCTGCTGCATGATTAAAAATGAGGGTTTAATTCTTTTATATTTATGTTACAAATATACTAAGAGTTCATAAAATATAAAATATTTACCATCATTAAATGAAGGTACTATTAAAAATTATCATATATTTTGTAATGCATATTTGTAGGTTAGTACCACCCCTATGACACACTAGTGAGAAAGCGTTGTGATCGTTGTGTATAGTTGTGACGTTTTATAACAACAGCTGTTCAGATGTATAAAGTTTTAATTCTGCACAATGGCCTCACATTTGAAAAATAAAAATAAATGTAAGTGTCTAGATTGTTTTAAAACTGACGTGTCAACGTTTATACGCCCTCAAATTTTGAGAAACATGATTGAGAGAAAAAAAATACAAGAAAGATTTCTGAACAAAAGAACTTTAGAAAAAACAAAAATAAATCTAATGATAGATTATGTGAAAAACATTTTTGGCTAAAAGATATTCTACAAGAGTGGATTGTAGCAAATATTTATGAAATAATTTTGCAAAAGGAAAGTGTGCAATTGCTTTTTATAATTTAAGATTAGTTTTTCTCTTAATTATTTCCACATTGGTTGATCAATGTTTGCAATTAAAAAAACTTCTGCTAGATATCAGTTACCACCACTCCTATGTCGTTGGCTACCTGTATGTTTATTTATAAATTATAATTGTGATTTTTCTACTGTATTAACTTTAGACATTATTTATATACTGTAATATACTCTATAGCAGGGATGTGTATAGGTTAAGTTGGTCAATCTGGACTGAACTGACTAGAATAGTCATAGCAGGAAGTGATGGACAACATGTTCCGTTCTAAGACTTTATTTCTATGTTTTTTGATGTTAATACGTGCGTGAGTTATGTGATTCGTGTACAATACTAAATATGTGTATGTGTAAGGACACAACAGTTTGGCGACGAGGTGATTGATACGTAACCCATGATATAGGTCAAGCCACTGAAGTGCTCATAATGGCAGCGTTTTTATCAAGTTTCGCGGAATTAGATACTACTCAACCACACACGTGGACGAACTACGCAAAGAGGTTGGAACAATTTTTCATTGCTAATGATATAATCTACGATAGTAAGAAACTGTATATATTATTTTGTATGATCGGGGATAAAACATTTGATCGCTTAACTGCGTTAGTTGCACCAGAGGATCCCGATTCTAAATCATTTGGTGATTTAGTTAGTGTTTTAAACGGCCATTTTGTGCCAAAGCACAATGAAATTGTACAAACTTTCAATTTCAGCAAAAGGGATCAGCGACCCGACGAGTTCATTGTGGAATATGTTGCCGTTTTGAGAAAGATGGCCAACCGTTGTAACTTTGGAACCTTTACAAATCAGATGCTGCGGGATCGTTTAGTGCATGGGATCGCGAATGAGACAGTGCAGTGCGAAATGCTTTCTAAAAATGAAATGAAGTTAGATGAGGTAATTTCCATGGCAACTAAGTAGCGAAGCAGCGGCACAACATCAACGTGTGATGCGGCCAACTTCCGCAACACCGGTGGGGTACCAAGACCAAGAAACAGGCCCAATGGAAGTACACAAACTATCTAGAAACCACCAATCTCAATAAAGAGGTGCCAATAATCAACAAATATTTTCTCTAAGTCAACAAAAGGATCAACGGTGACAAAGAGTATCTAACCTCTGAATGTCCATGGGTGAATGCGATATGTCGTTTTTGTAATAAGTTGGGTCACATAGAAAAGGCATGTAGGTCGAAGAGACAAAATGATGTCAAACAAAGGGTGCAACACCCACAAACAAACCATTTAGCACCCATGGAACCTGCAAGATCAGAATTAGATATGGTATATCAGCTGCTTACTATAGTATCTGAAACTAGAGACAGCCCATCCTTCCACATAAGTGTGATGTTAAATGGAACTAAACATCACATGGAGATTGATTCAGGAGCAGCCCTGACAGTTATCAGCTCAGTAATCTATGAAAAAATATGGACCTCTAAACCAAAACATAAGAGTTCCTATATTCAGCTTTGCACCTGGAGAACAAAACAGCCGCTTTGTATCCTGGGTTGCCCGTAACAGTAGTGGAAGGAAATGGGCCAAGCCTCATCGGGAGAAATTGGTTCAACGAGTTGGGAATTAAAGTGCAAGGAATTCACCATATCACTGATAGTAAGTTCATGGAGACAGTAAAGAAATTCTCAACTTTTGAATATCACAAGCTAGGATAATATGTTGGACCACCAGTTAAAAAATGGATCCCTCATTGCAACCTCGGTATCTACGGAGCCGTTCAATACCACTGGCACTGGCAGACGATGTCAATCGAGAGATTACAAGGTTAGTTTAGGAAGGGATATACAAACCAGTATCATTTTCAAAGTGGGTTACACCCCTAGTGATTGTGCCAAAGCAGGTTGGATCTCTGCGGTTGTGCAGGGACTACAGGAGCACAGTTAATAAAGCGCTATGTCCCGACAAATACCCTCTACCAACTGCAACTGAAGATTTTGCATGCCTAACAGGTGGAACCATATTTTCTAAGCTTGACCTTGCACATGCTTATGCCCAAACTAAACTGGATGAAGAATCTTATAAAATATTGACGGTTAATACGCCAAAAGGCTTGATGCAGGTGACAAGAATGCCTTTTGGAATTAGTGCAGTACCGGGGATATTTCAGAGGCTGATTGAAGGTATATTAGCAGGTATACCAGGTACAGCGGTACTCCTGGATGACATAGTTATATCGGACAACAATAGAGAACAACATAATTTCAGAGTACAGGAAGTACTACAAAGATTGAGTGATGCAGGGTTGCGGTTAAGGAAGTACAAGTGCAGGTTTGGAGTTCCAGCAGTGTCATTTTTAGGTTTTCGGGTAGACGCCCAAGGCATTCACCCCCTACAAGACAAGGTTGAAGCCATACACAAAGCTCCAGCACCTAAGAATAAAACAGAACTTCAGGCTTTCATAGGACTTCTCAATTTTTATGGGAGATTCCTGATGAACAAAGCTACTGTTTTGGAATCCCTATACCGTCTTCTAGATAAAGAAGCATCATGCCAATGGACTCAAAACCACGAGAGTGCATTTAATAAGGCAAAAGCCATTTTAACATCAGACTTAGTTCTGACGCATTATGATAGAAGTATATCTTTGATACTATCTTGTGATGCATCTCCTTACGGGGTTAGAGCAGTCCTCTCCCATAATATGGACAATGGAATGGAAGCTACGTTAGTGTTTGGATCAAGAACACTGTCACAAGCTGAGCGTAACTATGCTCAAATCGATAAGGCAACTTTGGCGGTTATATTTGGTGTCAACAAGTTCCAGCAGTTTCTCTTGGGCCGATCTTTCACAATAGCCACAGATCACAAGCCACTTCTAGGATTATTTCCTCCTACCCGCCAGACACCAAGTGTTATGACACCTCGGATGTTACGGTGAAGCTTAATGCTAGGAGGTTATGCTTATAACATTATTTATAGAGCAGCGAAACACCATGGAAATGCATATGGGCTTAGCAGACTTCCATTGAACACTTCAACAACCACTACTACCACCTCTGGCAAGAGGAAACCCCGAGCAGCAACCAGTAGAAAACCCCAACCACAGGAACAGCAACCAACAGCACTGATGGACAACACAGATCAACAACCAGCAACATCAGATTTATTGACTCTCCTGAGGCCACGGAGACAGTTGCGTACTCCTGTGTACTTGAGAGATTATGTGTAGATATTTAGGAGGGGAGGAATGTAAAATACTCTATAGCATGGATGTGTATAGGTTAAGTTGGTTAATCTGGTCTCTACTGAACTGATTAGAGTAGTCATAGCAGAAAATGATGGACAACATGTTCCGTTCTAAGCCTTTATCTCTGTGTTTTTTGGTGTTAATACGTGCGCGAGTTATGTGGTCCGTGTACAATACTAAATATGTGTATGTGTAAGAACACAACATATACCAAAGTAAAAAAAACTTATTTTTTAATTGGGGATAGTTCTCTAGAACAATGCATTTCCTCAAAACAGCAAATCATTAAGACATTTCTTTTAACATTTATACTTGCAAGTAAACGGCAAATCAAATGATATTATAATCATATCTAGGCCTATTAATATAATTTGATTTTTTAATATTCAGACATCTCACTAGAATCAAAATCCAAACGAAGGATATTTATTTGCACATGAAAGGTTAAAAAGGTTAAGTAAGAAGGGGGCGTTTCTCAAAAACCTTACTCATAAATATTTTGCTTATTTTTGTTAAGTATTAAAAAAATTGATAGCTTTTTGTATCAATTTACTCACAAAGCTTTGGAGAATCAATAGGAACTAAAATTATATTATTTGCATTCGAAAGTATTTGATAACATCACATTAAAAAAGTAACACTATTTGTTTAGTTTTTTAATGGTACTTGCCATAAAAATATTAAATTATTCATAGATGACTGAAACTGCTCACATCCTGACGTGTTAAACTTCCTTAATATGACTGTACTACAGATTGGAAGTAACAATAGATAGGTTACTACAAGTAATATTACTACAGTAATTTAATTAAATAATATTTAGGGATGATAGGTAATATCAATAATTGTCTTGATGCTTAAGTCAAATATAGTGTTTAAAAATTTTCTACTTGAAGGCAGGAAACAAACCTGGGACCATTATAAAGACGGAAGTACTAAAGTACTATGTTTAGATCTCATTTTTTTAAATAATAAAATGTTATTGAAACTTTATAGAGTGTATGCAAGAACGAAATGAGTAAAAGTGAAAGGTGAGTGGTATTGATTTGCCTCGGTATTGAGCCGTCTGCAAGAACGTACCCTCTAATATAACTAATATTAACACCACTCACACTTTCGGATGTGAATTAATATTTTTTAAATCCACTCAAAAATCACACTTCTCATTCACTCTTCACGTTTGCTTGTGCCTGATTTCGTTCTTGCATTATACCTTATCCCTTTATTGAAGGAAAGACTCTAATTTTCGTACTCAGACAGATTACCCTAAATGCTACTCATCATGATTAAATCAAAAATCCCCTCAGGTGCTATGAGCTAGATAATAAGACTGATTAATGCCTTAGTCCCTTCATATATCAATACATTTTTATATACTCCCCCTCCCCCTACCATCATCTCTCAGAAATAACAGTCAAGGATGGTAACAAGAAAGTGATTTTATTCAAGTGACAAACATATACAACTCTATGAGACGAGGGAGTCAGCTCTAGGCGTTAGGCGCTGAAAATCAATTGGAAATGAACATGCTCTGATTGTTACACACAGGTCTTATGAACCATAGAAAGTAATTAAAGTAAAAAGATACATTATACAATATGAGAGTCAAGAGAAGTAATGAAAGGTAAGTTCCAACGTGACAAGATAGAATAACTGTCTCGCACCAGTCAAAACTACAGATAATCAACATTTGATACTTGCAAGACACCTACTGTCACCCATAAATGGCAGCTCAAAACACATGAAATAATATATATAAAATTGACCTTCATAACAATATCTGATTGATATTCTTAGCCCTGTCATAATTGTAAATTACAGGTAAATCAAAGATCCTAGCCATTAATAACTAATCACGGACACAATCTTATAAGTATAAAATAATTATCTAATTGCCCTTAACGTCAGCTCTCATTTAGTTGGGGGAAAAAAATAATCAATATGGCCCCATTAAATAATCGTCCTCCCAACTGAACAGGGCTATATTTGAAATCATCCGCCAAAACCTCCAATTTTCTTTTTTTATAACGACGCCTCCAAGCAGCTTGCTCAAACATTTAATTATTAAAGTGAAATCTACAATACAATCTTGCCGATTTGCGGCCCCATCTTTAACTAACAAACACTAAACTTTAAACATTTACCACAATTTAAAAAATCTCCCAATAAATAACAAGGTGATTTTAATCGTACAAAATGTTAAAATAAGTAGAGCCGATGAATGACGCTATCAGTTAATAACCGTCCCAAATGGCCGGTATCCAAACGGTAAAAAACATCCGTTAGGCGGACGAGCTGAAATTTCAAGTAAAAACACAGAGACCAAATATCCCCCAAAATGATCATAATGCAAAAATAGGACATACGGTTCGAACTAACCATGCAAAGAATTAAAATATTTCCAAATATACTAAGTCCATCAGATATGAATAACAAGTTAATAATCAATAATTTTTTAAGTCCAGAAACGATAATTTTGAATAAATTAAAAATTGTTTAAGTCTAAAGGGAATTTAGAATACTCTAGCATTAATCAGCTTATGACAACGTTGCTCACCTTGAAGCCAATATGTAAGATGTGTCTACATCACAGAATCCTGCCATTATATATCTTATATATCTACCACGTGTTCTCAAAGAGCGGTAACAATAGGAGGGAGAGAGGGGCACGGGGTAGCATGTGTCTAGAACATACGGGGACATACCACGTTTCTTCAGGCGCGTGTGGAAAGAACAGTTATATGAGCTTACCGAACACAGCCGATAAAGTGCAGCGTGCTCGTATATATCGTTATTCTTTTTTCTTTGAGCGCGGCATGGTACTCACGACGGGGACTGAACCACGGGCCTCGATTCAGTCAAGTATTATACAGTGCCTCGATGTGTTGTAGAGTCGCGGTCTTGCTGAGACGAGTCAACTGGGGCCAGGGTGGTGAGTGAAACAACCTCTAATTGTTTACTTGTTGTAACAAGGTTACATTTAATTAATAGGTTATACCAAACAAATAATTAATATGTAATTCATAATACAGTATTTAAAATTTAAATTATCTTAAATCGATGAGCAAATAATTAATTGTAATTTGTATGTTATCATTTGTTGTGAGATATTCTTTTTATTCCCTAATTATCACATTTGGGCCCAAATAATTACTGTTTAGCAGTAAAATGTAAACTTGGAGGTTCAAATTTATCTTCAAAATTTAAATTGCTTGCGCACTATTCAGTAACGACATGAACGCCATTTGGCTTCAACGTCTGATCACTGGAACTAAAGAGTAGCAAGACCCGTATATCTTAGACTCTGATAAGTACATATAGCAAATAAAAGAAAAAGTCACTAACTTCAGGGAAATTTGATTTGCGTTGTCATCATTTGAACTTGAAAATGATATTTATTAAATATTAATAATTTTTATTTCTTCACATTAAAAAAAAGGCTGGTTGTGCAAGCCATTTTTCCTACTTTGACTCACTATAAATAACTTTCTATCAATAATTAGCGTTTTAATCACAAGAAAAATAGTGTTTATTTGGTTTCTTAAGCCCGTATCACATGACACTAGCTCGTACTAGAAATCAAGTGTGCTAGCTAGCGACTAGATATCTGTATACTAGCTAGTATAATAGAAACAGGACTAGAGTATTCACACGCTGCTAGTTTGGGACTAGGTTCTAGTGCAAATATTTATGGAACTTCAGAGATTGATTTCGGGTGCAACAGCTGCATTAATTGCTAATAAAGACATTGAAAAATATGAAAGGGAGCCTAAGAAAAAGAATATGGACACGGGACTTGTTGGGAAAGACGAAATAATGGTCGCAGGATGCTAAATATGATACATTCGGAGGTTAGGTAGTATACATTCGGGGTGACACAAACGTTTAGTATCTCCCTAAATTTGTATTCATTTATTTACGATGTGGTCAGAAGCCCCTAAGCCCATGGGTGTCCAAGTACAGTATCCTTGATTCACAAATGTTCTTTTTTAAGCCTACACACACTTTATATTCTAGAAAAAAAATCCAAGGTTGGCATGCTATCAAGTTTATTTAGATTAAAATTGGGTCTGGAACACAGTTTGTCATTTTTAGATGACATGTTTTAAATAGAATTTATATATATATTAAATATATTGTCATATTGTGGCAATTTGGTATTATATAAACAAGGATGTTTAGAATAATTTTCCGCCAACAACAAAATCACATCCGAAGACCATGTCGGCGCCATTTCTATTATTTACTCTACACATAGTCTGAGAGGGCATTGATTGGTCGAATTACACAAACTAGTGTCGGAACTAGTACGAAAATAGCGCATGTTCTATCCTCACAACTAGTATGGTAGCCAGTACCAAGTGGCAGAACCAGTATACTTTTTCTGATTCACACGACGGTAGATGATGACGTGCTAGCTAGCACACTGGATTTCAAGTACGAGCTAGTGTCGTGTGATACGGGCTTTATGTTTGAAATATCTATTTTATAAAAAAAATGTCAAAAAATGTACAATAACTTCTTATCAATAATTAGCGTTTTAATCACCAGAAAAATAGTGTTTATTTGGTTTCTTATGTTTGAAATATCTATTTTATCAAAAATGTCGTCAAAAAATGTACAAAAAGCTGAGAATAGCATAAAATAATAAAATGTAATAAATGAGTTAAATAATTAAAATATAAAAGTGGTCTGGTAGGCTATGAATATGATATATTTAGCCACTGAAAAGTCTGCACAAAGTTCTTGAACTAGAATTGAGCAGCACCTCCGCGTTCTAGAATATGATACACAAATTTTACAGAGTTTTCATATCTTTCGTGTTATTTGATCCACAATGTGATCTGTTGTCTAGCCAACAATACCTCATAGATAATAGATCCAACCGTTCAATGCCGGTGTACCTATCCTTGCAAGTAGTGATTGTCATAATATGAGTTTTATTATATCAGTTTTAAAACGTTTCTTCCAAAGCATGCTGCATCTATTATCATTTAGTCATAGAACTATTTCGAACACATTGAATGTGTATATCAAAACAAACACTGGAAAATCACTATCGGTGGATCTAGACCCAAAGTGGGATATTAAAAATGTTAAAGAAATGGTGGCGCATCAACTTGGACTAGAACCTGAAGAAATGAAAATAATATTTGCTGGTAAAGAACTTGACGACTCAACTGTTATAGAGGTGATATTAAAAATAATAAAACACTGGGATTTGACAAAGAAAAGTTTTTAGGCCTAATTGCTAGACTTTTTCTAAACAATGAAAAAAAAAGTATGTCCCAACATCTTTATTATATTTTAATTAAGATTACTTACTATTAATAATAATGCAATCATTGTGCTCGACTGAACATTATATCATTAAGACATCTTGTACTTGTTCCTGTGCCATTAAGTTTTGTCAATACAACTTAAATACTTCAAAACAGCATTTCACATTAAATATATACTTTGATACAGAACAAACGAATAATTAATTTTTGAATGATGCTACCTTAGGCCTAGGATATGTTTATAGGATAACGTATCACTATGTATAACATTGCCTCCAAACAGGTGTAAAGTCTCATCCACACTTTGTCATTATAAACACAAGGTGATATGCTCCATCTGTCTTATACTAAGCTTTTTTCTTTGTCATGGTTCAATATTTCATTATTTTATTCACTTTACTACAGACAAGAATACAGATAATTGAATAACGCTAAGAAAACTTTTAAAAGATATAACATTCATACCTAATTTACCAACAAAGAGCCCAAAATCACTTTTAGAATGTAAATATTGACGGCATGTTAATTACAGGTGATCTTGTGCATTAACACGGCTATGACATCGTGTCTGATGTACCATCTGCAATTAATTATTTAAAAACACTAAATAGTTAATTATAACTATATGCTAGTAAAAAAACTGTACTAACTCATGAAAAGTTAGCTTAAGCTAAGGTGGAAAAGTATTATTATAACTATAATTATGTTGACTTATTTCCATGAGCTCATCAATTTAAAGAGGCCTATTTATGTTCTCTTTAGTTGTTTGTCTTGTGATTTTGTTTACTTACACTGTGATCATTGAGGACAGTTGACTTATTATTTCCATGACCTCATCAATATACAAGATTTCTATGGGTTTTTTTGGTTGTTTATTTTGTTAGCTGAAATGTAATCATTGGGGACAATTCGAGTGACTATATAGATGCAAAATCTAGTTTGCGTTTTAGTCTTAAGGTGTACAATGTGTTTTTATAATTATAAACATTTAAAATTGGTGAAGGTTTAAGATAAGCCTACCTATTTTTCCCTCCGCAGTGTAGCACCCGAATCGTGTTAAGGCAATTTTATCCAACATCGTGCCAAGATTTAGGACTATAAGGTACATATTGCACATATGCAAGTTGAGTAATTACAGTCCAAAAAATCCAAAAACAAGGCTTATTAATAATTTGTTTAGTACCAGAGTATTTTTATTGTGATTGTTAACTACATTTATTCGTGTTTTAGTGGTGAAAACACAATTCAACATTTCAGAGAGGTGTACAAGGTCCCAATATTATGTGCACACTTAATATTCTCTTAACCTGGGGTAGCCATACACCTTGGGGGCATGATGACAACAAAATGGGGGTAACTTATTGGAATTTTATCTCTAAATAATTTTTAATGAGATGTTGTTTAATTGTAACATTATCAGTAACTATACCTCAACTCTATGTTTTTATTGCACTAAAACAACAGCTAAAATTTCACCAACTGTAACTAGCAGGTCTGTATTTGTTATTTTTGTGTTTCTATTATTAATACATATGATAGAATCCTTATGTTTCTCTTTCATTTGTTCTGTATCTATAGCTATCCATATGTAGAGTAAAACCATGATATTGACATATTTTGAAGTCATACTGGTACCCAATAATAAGACTGGTGGTGATGATTTTGGCAATCTGGGGAAAGGGGTATGGGAACATAATGGGCATTCAATTGGGGGGCCTATAATTGTAAAAAAGTTAAGAACCCTTGTTCTATGTGATCTTGTGTCAACCAATGGGAAAGTATAATACTTCGTCTAATTAAACTTGTCAAAATAAAACAATTTCATCAAATGCATTAAAAAGATTCAACATTTTGATAATGTTTGTTATTTCTATTTGAAATAATGATAACCTTCTTTATTGAAGATTTCTAGGAATTTCTATTAAAATTATCTGAATGTAAAAGGCTTAAAATATCATATGACTCGCTTCGCTAGCTGCATGGTCTGGTTCTACTCTCTCAGTAGACTAGACTGCCAATGATGGGGAGATTGTGGTTCAATCCCCGTCTGGTGTACTGGTAGTGGTTTTTTCTAAATATTATGTTAATATCTCTCCAGACAAATGCAGGTACATTTCTTCTAAATTTGAACCCTATCCATCCCTAACCAATTAGCATAATTAGTATATATAAGTCTATAACCCGGATGAGTATTAAAATACGGTACTAAACAAAAAAAAAGTCCTATGCTTAGAAACTGGTAACTTATTCCTCTGCAGTTTAATTAATAATTATTGGCCAGCATGTATGTATATGTGTATGTATGGGCTGTGCCAGGTGTGCCCAGACACACCCTAATAGGCCTAACTTATTTAAAAAAATTAGTCTTAGAATTTTAATTTAATCACATGATATGCACTTTTTGTTTTAGAATACAGATTATCCTATGTATTATGCATTAAACGCTGAATTGACTCGTCTCTTGGTAAGGGCCTATAAAATGTTGTGTACATTGATGTAAACAAAGTCATCATTCTTTCGGAGCATGAAAAAAAAAATTACTAAAAATACAATGATTCAACAGCGCCTCAACTCAATCATGATTTTGTAAATTGAACAAGAAATGCCTTTGTCATTTAGTCACAACTATTTGTGAGAGATATAGTTAGTTGAAATAAAACTTGGTGAGCGTTGTGATCAATATTACTTCATTCTTTAGGATAGGAGGATGACAAAACCTTTAATTTGTTTTGGTCAATTTTGGTTAGGTTATATAATATAGCATTGTAGAACCTATCGTATTTTAAAGTAAGCTCTGGCTGTTGATTAAGAGCCGCATATAACCTGGTTTAGTTAAGCTTTATTTTGTTTAGCTTGATAATTATACATGATGTTCTTTGTAGGTATACCTACGTTACTTGACATTTTTAATCTTTACAATCAATCCGTGGCCCATCATAAGCCAGTTCTATGGCCTTGTGCCTCTTTACTCAGGTGTAATTCCATATTATGCACACACTTATGTCAATGACGATGGCTTTCATTATGTTTCTAGGGAGGAGGGCTGGATTAAAACTCTCAATCTTATACTGTGAAACCGACCTCTTACGAATACTGAGTTTTTAGACAAAGCTTAACACACAATATAGACCCTGAAATCATTGTTTGAAACATTTAGGACTAGTTAATAAAATGCAATTTTATATGAAAATTTGAAATATAATGAATGCATAATTTTTAGGACTTTTTTAAAATTTTAATTGGGTATCTTTTTGATGTTAGTCTAGGCCATACTGTATATAAAATAAAAATGAATTGACATGCCTCCTCACCGATAAGTCAGTGCACTGGGGTTGGATTTCTATATTACTACGCATTTTCTATAATCTTTCCAGACGAATACTGAAACATTTTCTTTAATTTCTCTTACCTCTCTTTTTTTTAACATCGTGTCTGCTCAGGTTATATACATATGTACTAATTTTGATAGTGAGTTAGGGATGAGGAAGGTTAAATTTAGAGGAAGTGTACCCACATTGGTGTGAAAGGAGGAAACAGCCCTCAGTACACTCAAGCGGGATCCAATCCCCAATCTCCCCGTCATCGGCAGTCTAGTCTATTGAAAGAGTAATGCCTTAAACCTTAAACCCTATATTTGTATAGGCCTATGTAATTTGTTAAAAGCCTGAGCAGGGGGGCTAGCGTATAAAATGCCCCAATTTTATATTTGCTAGTTTGGTAACACTCGTACATTTGTAAAGCATTTATTCCATCAGTGTGACCTTGACTTTCTGCTGGCATAGTTGGAATTAAATACATTTATTTACCATACACGTGTTTATATTTTACTTTAAATAGAACAAAACATACAAAACAAATTATTTAGTTAATACATGTATCAATAGTTCTGTGAAAACTGACCAGAGTAGGTATAAAGTATCCCATGTGTCCTCTTATGTTAAATGTACCAGCACACCCCTTTAGCGTTAAGACAGGTAATTTAAAATCATCATAATGGGCCTAATGTACAATATTAACACAAACAACCAGTGGGTACACTAGAGACCATCTATTATTAACACTTACATCCCTGAAATATGGCCCCCAAACAACATGACCAATCAAATCCACTATGTTAATTTATGTCAGAATAATGTTTGAATAAATTCATTCAAATGTAACAAAACCTGTAATCAATTTGTGCTTTGCTCTATAGGAATGTGATCTGGGGGAGCAAAGTGTCCTGCATGCAGTGAAGACCCGCTCTAGCCCCACTGGAGGCTCCAAGCCACTGTGTGAGACTCTGGTAGACTTGCAGCTCACAGAAAGACAACGAGGTAACTTGTTGGTAAATACTCTGTCATTATCTTAGTCGTTAGGATGATAGTGTCAAGAAACATCTCCAAAGGTCACTATGGTCAATGAGGGAGGGCCCTACCAAGGTTACTGTTATTTATGCAAATGCTAATTGAGGTCACATTATAACCGCGAATATAATAGGGTCAGTTCACAGTTGTTACATCGCTACACTCGTTTGTCTGTGTCATGGCGGCTGTGCACTTCATTTGTTTCTCAGTTGTTTACAATGCATTCTAGCGTACAAGACTTGTATTATACATATTCTACAATTACTAAACATTCAGGTTTCGACTCTACATAAGAATTAGAAGACAGTATGAGGCCCACCCCAGTGGGCTGATGACATCAATGTATAACTGGTGGGTTTTCTCAATATATTTATATTCTAATATTTTATGGAAGGGGCTAATTTTGTGTGTGCAGGGATGTATCCTGATATTCCCTTTACCCCCCTGTCTACACCTGTGTGTTCTCCCACTCCATTCCGAGCCGAGAACATAACATCTTAACATGACAAAGTACTTGGCTAAATGGCTTTGCCACACATTACTTGTGTTTGGAAACCCTTGAACTGATGCACTTTTTCAAAAATGAACTTGGTTTAAGAATAAATATACAACAACATGTAAGAGACACACCCTAAACAGGTTACTGTGTTACAGCTCATATATATATATTATATTAGTGTTTGTTTATGTCCAGATGGAGATGCAAGAAGAGCCCACTTCTACGTCTACTGCTCTTCTCCCTGTAAATCCATGTGTGTTGGCAAGCTGAGGGTGCGTTGCAGTTCCTGTAAAGGGGGTGCTATCACAGTGGACAGAGATCCACAGTGCTGGGATGATGTACTAGAGCCACACAGGATCACGGGAGATTGTCAGAATCAAGGCTGTGTGAGTACTATCTACAATCTCAGTATTGGAACCATACAGGTCCTATATTTTCTGACAGACACTATGTTGTGTTGTAGGAAGGTAGTGACGATGGTCCCAGGTTCTCAGAGTTCTTCTTCAAATGCTCAGAACACACTTCCCAAGGAGAAGATGACGAAGCTGTTCCTTTGTACCTCATTAAACCCAACATCCATAACATCCCCTGTTTGGCTTGCACTGATGTTAAGTAAGTACCGAGCATGTCCACTACTAGAAACTCATCTCTACATCCACCAGATCCGCTTCATGTGTTTAACCTTGTATGGTCCTCATTGTTTAAGCCGGGTTGAAACCCCATGTTATTTAAAAAAATAACTTATTGGGTTTTTTTGGGGGTGTTTTTTTAATTTTTTATTTACTAAGTATGCTAACTGATTTAACCAACTAAGCAAATATAGTAATTATTCAGGATTAATTGAAAAATATTTTAATTTTAATATGTCAAATAAAGAAGAAATAAAAGACATAATAAAAAAAACAATAGTGCAACAATAAATTAGTTTATTTAAATGATGGCTGACATTTTTTTGTGAGAGAAAAAGTTACATTTTATTTATCTCTTTAATTTTCAGCCTGGTCCTGTAAATTAAAACTGTTAATTTACTGGGAAAATAATGTGTAGCCTATCATTAACATTATATAATACTTAAAAGGTATATTTCTTAAAAGAGTACACAAATAATAGACAGTGTTTAAAAAAATTTCTTATAAAGGATGTGTTATTTAGACCTAATCATGTTAGTACATAAAATATATGGTACTTAGGTTATAAGAGAATGTGTTAGCAAAATTATATCTTCTTTATTTTTATTTCCTTCTCCTTTTTCTATTTATTACTCCCTACCAAATCAAATATGAACATTATTAAAAAAGAATGTTTTAAGTTTAAATAATTGTATGTGTGATTTCTTTAAATTATTCAATAACATTTATTTGAGCTAGGCCGATGTTAAATTTGTTTAGCTCAAATTCTAATCTACATATTACATATATATTAAAAATAATTAATCATATCTCAAATTGTTAAAATATAAATAGGCTAAACATTTCCAAAAATCAATCCCACAATTTTCTTTGTATGCAAAATAAACCGTGTAACTAAGTGGGTCTTATTGGGGTTTTAAGTGGGCTTTTTAAATAAAACCCATGTTGTTGTTTTTGGTTGGGTAAAATTATAGCAACCTTGATTTCAGGGACCCTGTGTTTGTCTTCCAATGCAAGGAAGGTCATGTAACTTGTCTGGAATGTTTTCGAGCCTACTGTGTGTCTCGACTTAGGGACCGCCAGTTCTGGTCTCATCCAGATCACGGATATACCCTCTCTTGTCCAGCTGGGTGTTTAAACTCTTTCATCACAGAAATTCATCACTTTAGGCTTCTCTCTGAAGAACAGGTACCAATAGGGTGAATTCCCGCATTCTTGTTTGTCTGTTGAATAATATCTGCATAGTTACATATGTAGTTTGATGCTATATTAACACTATATCAGGATATTTATCTATATAGCCCTGTTTTAAACTACCACAGTACCTATATCTAGTTCGCTAGCTTTGTATTGAACTAGACCGCTAGCTTTGTATTGAACTAGACTGTCAAGGAAGGGGAGGTCGAGGTTTGAATCTCTCTCGGGTGAACTGGGGGTGGTTTTTCTTTAATGGTTTTCCACTCTACTTCCATGCAAATGTGGGTTCACTTCTTCTATATTAAACCTTCTCAATTCTGACCCATTAGTGTAATTAGTACTTGAGCATACAACCCAAACAGATATATATTTTAACACTATGTTATATTACCACAGTATGACCAGTACCAAAGGTTCGGAGCAGAGGAATATGTCCTGCAGTCTGGCGGAGTGTTGTGTCCCCAGCCTGGTTGTGGAATGGGAATCCTGGTGGAACGTCACTGCACTAAAGTTACCTGCATGGCTGGCTGTGGGGTAACTACTCCTTCTGCATGCAATATAATATGTACTTACACTTTAACTTCACACTGTACATGATAATTTATTTTCATCATAATGAACAGTTTCCATCCACTGGCTGGATCATTTTGGAACATAAACCTCTCCTCCACACTCCTATGTACTCCCTTTAGCCACCTGTCCCTTGATCCACAATTTATTTTAAAACATATATTTACATTGTATTAATGTTTCACTTGGTTAATTTTGTTTTCTAAACTTCACAAATAAACAAATTATTGGCTATATAAAAATGTCCCTAAATTATTTATTTGGGCAGGACTATCAACCTCTGAACTTTTGTGTTTTAAGCCTTTCCTTCCATTTAAAAATCCAGCCTCTCATGCTATGATTGCTTGTTATTGGTTCATCACCAGACCATAGTAATAACCATTTTTCCCTTCATCTAAACAAATTTCTTTTGGTCAAGTTTAGGTTACAATTTTTCATATGCGCTTGTTCCAGTTTGTGTTCTGTCGGAAGTGTCTTCAAGGGTACCATCTCGGAGAGTGTATTCCTGAAGGAGATAATTCAAGTCTTGGTGATACTACGGGAGACTGTCTTTATAACGTGGACCCTGGCAGAGCTGCTCAGGTATCGTAGACAAGTGTCGGTCCCTAGACCTGTTACATTGTAGACCCTGACATGGCTGCTCAGGTATCATCCACCAGTGTCAGTCCCTAGACCTGTTACAGTGTGGACCCTGACACGTCTGCTCAGGTATCATCCACCAGTGTCAGTCCCTAGACCTGTTACAGTGGACCCTGATAGGGCTACTCATACATTATAAACAATCAATATTTACTACAACTCAACACAAACGGGGGATTTTCTTTATTTGATTACCATTCTGTGTTCCTTTCTTCACTTTTCCATGGTGTTTAGTCCATTTGAGGAGAAAATAAGTGATTGTTCTAGGCTCGGTGGGACGATGCCAGCAAGGTGACCATCAGAGTGATGACCAAGCCTTGTCCCAAGTGCCGAACACCCACTGAACGGGACGGTAAGTATATTATGCATTCCTGATAAATAACCTAATTAATTGCAAACTTTTTTGTCTATCATCATGTTTTATATACAATTATTATTATTATTATTGAGGAGGTAAGTACTATATATCCACTACCTAGGCTTGGGTGATTTAAGGATTTTGACATCACCGTTTATTTCACATGCATTAATTGAATATTCAGAAAGTATATCATTTATATTTTTTGAAGGTGGTAGGGTGGGTAGTGTAATGCTTTTAACAGCCTCGACCCCGAACAACAAATAAACTGGAGTCGAGGATTGCTGCCAGGAATGAACATTTAAATTAAGAAATACTTGTTTAGCCAAGCTTTTCAAAATAACAGTATCAAACACAAATACTAACATGAAATAAGAATAATTATTATTTAAAATATTAAGCTTGGTATTTGCAGCTGGTAAATTAATCTTAGGAGTTACACTCGGCATAGACATGACTGCTAATGATGGGGAGATTGAGGCTTAAATCCCAGTTGGGTGTACTAAAGGTGGCGTTCTTGAATAATTTTCCACTTCCCTTTCGTACATTTAATCTAAATTCAACTTCACTCAACCTTACCACATTAGTATAGTTATTTATTTTAAATCCTGAATCTCAAATCCAAGTCTTGGAAAAAAACATGAACACAAGAGGAAATATAAATATAGTAGAATAATATAGAATACAAATAGTAACTACATGTTCACATGCTGTTTATAATCCGTTCACTACAACTAGACTTGGTTTGAATCCACTATATTACAAATTAAAATCTTGGAAAAAATGATGAATTTTATTATTATTATTATTTAGTACCGCGTCTTACTACCCGTTCGGGCTATACGCTCTAAGTACTAATTACACTAATGGATTATGAATAGGGAAGGTTGAATTAGAGGAAGTGAACCCGCATTGGTGTGGAGGTAGAGTGGAAAACCATTAAGGAAAAACCATCACTGTTACACAACCTAGGTGGCCAAATCCCTGAACAAAGAAGTATTTAACCCTTCACAACTAAGGATATGGGAACTGGCCCATCAATATATAATCAAATCCAGACAAGCCCCTAACCTCAAACTTAGGTAATTCCTCTCATTCCTACCAGCACATTTATTATTACTTTCAACACCACAATAATAATACAGTATATTACACAATTTTTAGTTTTCTACCTATCTATATATCTATATATTCAAAGTTATATTATAACTGAAAAACAGTCAGCTGTGGACAGTCAACCTTGCAGTTCAACTAAGAGCATCAGTCTACTCTCTTGACCTGATGAAGCTGTCTGTGACAGTGAAAGCTTGTCCTTAAAAATGTGTTTGTGTGTTTTTTAGTGTTCTATATAAACAATTTCTACTCTAATTTCACCAAGGTAAGTGTGCTGGCTATCCTTCCTAATTTAAACCATTATTAATAAAATGAAAAGTTAGTTTGTCAGTCTACCATGAGCATTGTGCAATATCCACCTCACATAGCGGTCTGAAATTTTAAAATTAGTAGCCCATGTGCACCTCAAAGCTGGAATCTTACATTTTTTACTAGATTTTTTAAATTTTTCAAAATCTGGGTTGGAAGAAATAAAATGAAGATAATTATTTTTTGTCTATTTGAAGCAAAGAAAAGTGTTTCTAAAGGCAACTACACAGGAAATGCTTGGTATGTCTGTTAGTATCAAAATATTTTTATTTGAAGTTCATCATAACATTTTTGAATGTATTATACATTACAAAATAAAACAAAAATGAATCTTTTCATGAAATGTATTACTTAGCCCTTTAAATGTGAATAATGGTCAATTATGTTGATTTTAATGAGTGTCAACGATATTCAAACTATACACAATTTTACTTAGTAAGAGACAACATTATTATTTGCCTGAAATTGACAGAGAAAATAATATCATCTACACTCTTAGTTTTCTTCTTAATATTCCTCTAACAATTCAAAGTTTCAAGTTCAGTAAAAATATTTCCCTCCCCCAAAACTATTGGTGAATAAGAAGTGAAATATGTGTTTGATCTGGCAATTATGAGAGCCAAATTGTAACCAAAGGCAAATAATTTGAAATCTAGCTTATAATATCACTTAAGGTTGATCAACTATTTTAGTACAATTTTTAGATGAAAAATTACTTTTATTTACCAACTTTTCATACCATAAGCCAATCTTTTTATCCACCACAAATCAGGGTCTTTAGTCATCAATAAATTGTTGACATATTTAAAACTAAATCTTTAACAGGCCATTCTATAGTACAGAGTGCCTTGTATTTTTACATTTAAATTTCCAAGACATAAACGGATGAAATGCCAATTAAAAAAAATAGTTGCTCTTTACTTGCATTTTAGGAGTTAATACTCGGATTCATAAAGTGTTTTCATGATGGTTAAACTAACAACTCGGACACTGTTCAGCATATAAATTGGTAGGGTTGTGCGAAAGCCACTTTTTAAATGTGAAGTCTAAGCAAAGCTTGAAACTTGCGAAGAAAACGTCGAAGGCCTATATTAATAATTAATTCACACAAGCTTAGCAAATTATCAATAAAGTTTTAGTATTTACTTACATTGTTGAGTTGATAAAATTATTTTGCAAATTTTACATATGCATATCTTTTTATCTGCATTTCTATGATAATAATTATAAGTATTAAATTCTGTTTTCATTTCCCACTTTCTGTATCAGCCATTTTGAATAGTAAAGAAAATGTGAAGAAGCTATGAAAAAATTCTGTAACAAAATGCACTTGTAAATTTGTCACAGGTAATTCCAAAGAGAGAGAATATTGAGGATTAAACATTAGACATGACCTGGGATGATAGTGCAACTAAAGCCATTTCTCTGCTTCATACCAGTGACCTTGATGTTATTTCTTTATTTGTATTTTTATTTTTTGCAAAATTATGTTGGCGATAGTGAATATAATATATTTTCATTTACTTACCCTCTTTTGATCTATTCTTAATTTAAGGTAGTTTATTATTATTATTATTAGCACCACGTCTTACTTTCCGTTCGGGTAATACGTACTTACGCTAATGTGTAATAGTAGGGTGATTGTGAGATGAAATGGAGGACCTACAGTTTAACGTGGAATTCGAACCACAGTGGAGGCCTGGCATTCCCCACAATTCACAAGATGTGTCTTGTCAGAGGTGAAGGAAGGGTTTGGTAATCAGATAAATCTGTGCCGGGACGGAGGATTGAACCCTGGCCACCAGCATAGAAGTCTGACACCTTACCCCTAGACCGCCAGGTTACCGACTTTTAAGGTAGTTAAATTACTAGTCGGTGTTAATATTCTGTTTAGTAACGATTTTAAAATGATCAAATATTGAAATATTTAATATTTAGTAAGATAAAATTAAATCATTTGATAGTTTACAGAAGGTTTATCCTTCCTTCAAAATTTTTCGAGTATGTGAAGGTTATTGAGGATGTCAAAGTCGAAACCGAAGGAGATTTGACCTTTGACTCAGACTTAGACTTTCCGAAGCTTCGCACACCATTATAAATTAGTATGGATAAAATTTAAATTTTGTCCTGAATTATATAGTGAGCTCGGTAGGTGGAACACTTATTGGAATAAGATATGGATGCGGTATAGTTGAGTATTTAGGGGTTTTTAGACACAAAAAAGTATACAAGATTTTCGAAAGACATCTCAGTTTATGAATAACCTATCTTATTCTGAAGAGGTATAGTAGATAAAATGTACAGTGGCTATCGCTAAACATTTGAAATAAATAAAAGATTGAAATGTCTTATCTGCATTTTTTTAAGGCCAACATTCAACAGATGAGTAGACTTTAACATTTAATTGGATTGAAATGTATTTTTGAGATTTTAAAATCTAGAATGTTGATATATTTTCTATTGTCCATTATTGTGCGTCCACAAATAAACAATCACACTTGTGTATTTGTTGCATAGGGGGATGTATGCACATGGTCTGCACCAGACCTCAGTGTGGTCTGGAGTGGTGTTGGGTCTGTCAGACACATTGGTCCAGAGAATGCATGGGCAACCACTGGTTCGGCTAACACTGGTTATAAGACCTGCAACTGATGATACCCATCATGCTGTGCAGGGACTAGGAGTTGTTACCATCATTTGTTCTTCATGCAGCCATTATTGTTTTATTCATTAAGTAGAAATACACATTCTTTCTAAAAGAAGAAGTTTAATGGTTTAATTCAAACTGTCTTCATTTGTATACAAAATGTTATGAATATATTGAAATAATATAAAGTTTATTAATTTTAAGGTTTATTTAATAAAAACTATATCTCCAAGGAAAATTTCTTGTAATTTTTTTTAGCTAAGCCCTACATTTGGTTATACAGTAAAAGTTTGATAATTAATCAAGATCGGATTACAAAATATGACTGATTATCGAGCTATATCTGTGTAATGTGATAAAAAAGAGGAAATTCACTTTGAAAATGGTCATGGTTAATATGTAATGTCACAATATGATTTTTGTATTGACAAAAACAGTATTGTGCTATTTAGCAGTAAATGTTAAAGTTACACTCAGGACCACTGGGTGTGCTCAGGAACATTACTGGGTTGTACAATGTATCTAATCTTAAATTATAATAAAATAAAAATTACTGATAATTGTATGGTATTATTATTGTGGTTTCTTTCCGAGTCTAGATTCCAATCCTACCTAATAAGGCATGCCTCCTAAATTATAAAACTAATAAAAGTATTGTGAAGCAATACTTGAAGTAAAAATAAAATAAGATTTACATTGAATTGTAATGACTAATCAAATAAAGGGTCTTTTAAATTCCTAGTAACACGATGAATATTAATGATGAGCTTGATCTCACCCAATAATGTAGTCTGATGATTTCATGTACTGGTAGTAAATCTGTATTATTCTTCTCTGTAGTTTCTTCTTTATCATGTCTACATAAAACTCCCAATAATCCTTTCCTAGTAATCAGCTCCTATTTTTCATGCTTTACATGGCCGAAATTGATGATTCACTATACAATATTCACTTTTGAAAACAGGCCCAAATTGAATCTTCCCTTATATTTTTTTTCAGTCCTTTCTCCCCACCAAAAAAAAACCTTTTAACAATTACCCAAACATGTTATTTTGTTTTATTTAAAAAAAAATCTCTGGCCTTGGAGAAAGAAATGATTTAAACTTTGCGCATAAAATAAATCAAGATTGATATAGTTCCGAAATCCAACACACTTTAAAGCAGATAGCGTTAAAATCGCCTACAAAAATAGTAGTAAACATGGCGGGTTGGCATTTCATGAATTAAAATAAAGAAAGAAAATTTATTATAATGAAATAAAGGTAAGTAGCTTATGTATATAAATTAATATTTCGATTGTAAACAAATATATAATTAATATTTGAAGCTTTAGGAGTTGTGATTTAAATTTCAAACAAATAAATAGTAAAATTGTCAACGTTATTATATAGTAGAAAGTTTGAGTCAACTTAGTATTAAATTTATATTTTAAGTAAATATTTAAGCAAAAATAACATCACAACCACTGAACCAAAAGCTAATGGCTGCCTCATGTATAAAACTGATTGCCAATGCCCAATCCCTTGCCCTACCTTTTATTCTACCAGAACTCATCAGAAGGGAGTATTAAACATGCAGCTCAGCTTATTAAAAGAGAAAACAAAACAAAATGGATAAAAACGACCAACAACCTCACCAGACAGCACTAGGGAAGTTGAATTTCCAGGTAATCCTCTTTGCGGTGTTGTATCAGTCCACACCATCACAATATAATATTGTATGTGCCATCAAAATCGCTCCCATTATCACTATACATGATGGTGGGTCTTCCACATCGACCTATGAAATATTTAAGAACTTGTAAAAAAACCTTTTTGTGGAGAGAGGTGTCACTATTCTATATAGCACATTTGAACAAACAGATCCAAATTTTGATGTTTTCTTCAAGATAGAGTGGACCAGCAAAGTCCACTCTACAAATCTCAAACACAGTTACGTTTTTAACCCGATTCTCAGATAAAGGTACTGGGATAGGCAGCAAACAGTTTCCTTCTTGTCAACATTTTACACGTTTAAAAATCACAGATTTTACTGCTCTCCTGCCACCAAGAATCCAAAACCGTTCACTCTATGAACATAGAAGGATCTGAACATCAGTATGGTATACTTTAACATGTTCATCCGAAATCAGTCGCTGGACTACTGGATGGTCGATAGGTAAAATTATAGAACTTTTGAAATAATGTGTATCTTGGCTTAGTAGGCTACAGTTCTTGTCCTCATTCTCAGCCTTCCATTGTCGTCTACATAAACAAAGAGCCGCTTATCATTCAAACCTTGAAACAATTCATATTGAACAAGTTTGAACAGTTTTACTTCTGCTAACAAGCGTTTCTCGACATTTAGTTCTCCTCCAAATCAAACTTAAGTAGTAAACCTTCTGTTGGCATACAAATCGAGGAATCCATAGAACCACCCTTCCAATTTTCTCAAATTTAGATATATGGTGCCAATATAAACCACTGGTTTCTAGATTTTTAAGAAGGGTCAGTGGTATATTCTTTCGCTCAGAAATGGTTGCTTCATCTACCTCCGGTAACTTCGTATTAGGCCAAACTTCAGCAGGTTCCTTGAGCCATGGTGGACTCTCCTCCAATTTTGATGATAATAACTGAGTTGTCGCACAGTCTCTGGAAGGTAGATCCACAGGATTTTGGTAAACACTTGTGAGTTACTAGATGTAACTTTGCTTGGATTTGGCACCAACTAATATTGTTCCGAGTGTTTGATTACAATCAAATTCAAGCAGCATACACATTTTTAGATGCATCACAGAATACATGGGTGTGGCACTCTACTTTACTTCTCAACCAACGAGGAATTTGAAACTCCTCCAACAGTAAAGGCCCCTTCCCCGACACAGACTCCATATCCGTAGTCAGTGCTCCATGCAGTTCCGTAACTAGGCTGGGGCAACTGGGGCAGTGTCCCAGGCCCCCCGGTTATTCGCGCTTGAGGAGAGCGGGGGGTCCGACCACTGAAGACCCCAAAAATTTAATTTCTTTTATACAAGTCAAATTTATACAGCTATTTTTGAAAGGAGTCCATCCCTTTACTTAATTGACTGTTTATGTCTGACTCTAGTTGATATGTGCGCGTCTATAATGAGTGGTGTCTATGCAGGTCTTCAAAAAATAATCAAAGAAATAGCCCCACGTGTATATTTTGTGCACTGTGCAGCTCACAATTTGAATCTAGTATTAAGGGATGCTGTGGATTCAAACCGTGAAATAGCATTATTATTTTTACAGTGTCGAAAATATTTATGCATTTTGTGGTAATAGTTTAATTCTATGTCAACAGCTACAAAGCACACCTCAAGACAACTCTGCAAAGCCTACAGGAAAGATTTTAAAGCCAACGTGATAGGCTAGAAGGTATGATACAGTTTCTGCACTAAAAGAAAGATTTTGCGATGTGATGAAGTCTTTGAGTCGCATAATTCTCACAAGTAAAAAACCGAATTAGAGGAATCAGGCTATGGGTCTCATAAAAAAAAACTAGACAACCTTGACTTTGTTCTCTTGCTGGTTCTTCAGTCCAAAATCTTGCAGACTATTAATATTTTGTCCATGTCATTATTCTTAGAGACAACTAAGTTAATCACTGCCTATAATCTTTTACAAGATCCATTGCTTGAAATTACAGACATGAGGTGTAGATTTGAAGAATCATTGATGGAAGCCTCAGAAATAAGTGCAAAATGGGAATTTTCAAGCCAATTTGTTGATAAAATAGTTCGAAAAGTTAAAACTTTCTTCGATGAATTGTATCAAGATGAAATAACATGTGATCCAGAGTGCCGTTTGCGTGCAAATGTATTTTATCTAATGATAGATACTCTTTCATCCAGCTTGAGGGCTGTTTCCAAGGTATGAAGACTATTGTAGACACATACAAGTCTTAGAACCACAATTTTTGTCAAGGTCCATAGAAACAGAAATTTGGATGAAAGCAAAAGATTTTTGAGAAAAATTTTCTGGCAATATATCTCTATTTTTCATCCCAAGTGCTTTCTGTTAGAGCATCGTTTAAAGGCAAGATTGAAAAAATGAAGAATGTTAAGCAATTGGCTGATTTTTTAATAATCGACAATTTCTCACTATCTTCAATCCATCCTGCTGTATGCACAGAATATGTAATGTATTTGAACATTTCCAGAAACTGTAGCCATGGCGGAACAATCATTCTCGAAATTGAAGGTGATCAGAAACTATCTACGTAACTTTATTGGACAGGAGCGACTAAGTGGGTTGGCTTTGCTGTCCATCCACTGTCCCATTTTTAAATCTGGACTTGTTTCATTTGCATAACTTGGTAATTTTAAGTTTATGTATTGTGTGATTTTTAATGAAAATTTTTTTTTTTTCTCTTTCAGTCACATTTTCAGATTTTAAAAAATGGGCTAGTTGTGCAAGCTAATTTTCTCACGTTGACCTATTATAATTAACTTTCTACCAATTAATGCTTTAATGGCAGTAAAAATTGAAGGTGTTAGTTTGGTTTCTTATGCCTGAAATGGTTATTTGATCAACATTGACCAAAGTGAAATTAATTTGTGCAAGCAACCTAAAAATTAAGCAAATTAAAAAAAGAATATACAAAATATAACTATTTTTTTTATCTAGTGAGCCACTGAAAATGAATGCCAAAGTTTCTGGACTGGAGGAGAGCAGCACCTCCGCTTCACTTGAAAGAATAATAATACAAAAAATTTAACACAGATTTTTCATATCTGTCTTGTTATTTGAAAAGCTGTACTTAACCAATAACCACCTGTGTTTACATTTATTAATTTTTATTTAGTAGTCATTTAGTAGTTAACTGTCTTTTCTATGGTACTTCATAGCCGTTTACATGACAAAACCATAATTTTATAAAAATGAATGAAGCCGATATTTACGGCACAACATTGTCCTTGGAATCAATTAAAGTGATAGCAGAAAGTATCGGAATAGCTAATTTACCAGATGAAGCTGCCAAAGAATTGGCCGATGATGTTTCGTACAGATTAAAACTTATAGTCCAGGTAAGAATAACATAACCCAATTTTTGAAATATTTTCTGGGTCTAGTACGTACAAAAATTCTTTTACAAACTATTATTTTCACGAAAATAACTCTTTTAACGTTTTAAATTACATCAAAGTTTAGAACAAAAGGGAAAGACGTTAAAATATTTTTCTTTGGTTATAAATTAATTAATTAATTAATTTGTGAATTGACTAAAAACCTAAACCTGATTCACGCTATGTTGGTTAGCACTTATTTTCACATGGTACCATGCCATTTTATTAATAAATATAACTAGTGACATGCTGGGATCACAATCAACTTATCATAAACAAACTAGTGTTTAATCAGGATTTACCTAGCGTATGTAAAATTTAAGCAAAATAAAATACAAACGATTAGTATTAATTGTTTGAAAACAAATTGTTCAATAAAATGAAACCCATTCAGTTAGGGCTGATTAGATTACAAGTACCTACATGCAATATAAGCATAGTGGATATACAAAATAAAGTGTAACAAGAGGCTACAACATTTTAGAGGTCTCAAAACATGACAAATAAAATTATATCGAAGAATTGCTCTAAACAAAAAATTAAAGTACTAAAAGCCCCATTGACTTCACTTGCAACATGATTGGATGGCTAGAATGGGTGATACCTTTACTTAATGTTCACATTACATGAAAGTTCTCCCTGGACAACTTGTAAGTTAAGTGAACATTAAGTTAACTGCATCGTGATGGTTCCTATTTAAAAATAAGAAGAGAACCTTTGTGTCCAACGTTAAGTTAATCGTGATCCTGGCATGAATAAATAATAATGTATACCCATACAAGTTTTTATTAGCTAATACTTAAGTAACCTGCTTCAGTGGCTGCATGGTCCAAGGTGCTACTCTCGCAATAGACTAGGTTGTCGATGGTGGGGAGCTTAAAGTTTGAATCTTAGTTGGGTATAATGAGGGTAATTTTACCAAAATGATTTTACACTCACCCTCCACGCAAATGCGCATATAACTTCTATAGATATAACCTTCCTCATACCTAAAACCATTAGCTTTAATTGGTTCATAGGCACATAACTCGAACGATTAGTAAGATGTGCTAAAAACACTTAAGTAGGTTTATTTTCTCAGACATAAAAGGTTAGGATTTACAGCGACCTGGAAAATGGAGAAAAGTCAGGGAATTAGCTTGGCCAGGGAAAAGTCAGAAAATTTTATTAAATTTTTGGAACTCTCATTTAATCACTAAAAAATTTTACAATTAGTTTTTAGTACCTATTTAAGCTAGTCAAATAACAGATTTCTTTCAGTTTTTGCCATGACTCTATTTTATATCAGTTGTCCCTGTTGAGCATACTAATATCAATTCTTAAGGTAAATATGTGATTTTCTTGTCATCTTTCTGTCTCTTTAACATGTCTCTTTAGCCAAAGTTGAGTCATGGCTATTCATGTGTGGGAGAATTAAATTACATTAAGGAAGACAAAACTAAAAAAGATGTCTCTCACAACAATTTTAAACTGTTCCTTGTAATGTGATCTTTTAATGTCTTGATATAAACTCACTCAAATTTAATCTAAATTTTAGTTCGGACTAACCAATACCCTATTTCTTTAGGATGAAATATTTTAACACCTATCTACATAGAGTGACATAATTTCAAAATGTGTGTGGGCCTACATCTAATAATAGAATATAATTAAATTGTGAACTTAATAAACTAATGTCTATAATATAATTATAGTGACTGAAAAAGTTGGAAATTGGCTCCGGCAAACCTGTAAAAGTCTAGTAACTTACAATACATATTTTGGCTGGACTCTTTGGTTACATAATTTATGTCATTTTAGTTTGTAATAATTTATAATAAGGGTCCTAATTTTGATTTTTTTTTGTACAATACAGACATTGCTTATGTGTACATAAAGTCTGTTTATGACCCGCTGCTGGTAAAAATAATTTTGGGGATGAAATCTAAGAACCATACCTTCTAGGCCATTTTTTTTTCTAAAAAAATCCAAATATCACATTTATTCTAGCATTACCATTAAACTCACAAAAATGTGGGGAATCCGATGATACTAAATTCAAGATTATTAAAAAAACTTTGTTATATATTAAACAATTCAATACCATACCCACGTAAGTGTCACATTAACAAATGCCATTAAAATTCTGTAAAATTGCACAATCAAAGCTTTATGCAGGCCTATAGCCTAATATAGAACCAATTAATGTGCAATAATATTCTGTGCAGCAACCACACTTTTTTCTCTTTTGCATGAGATGATCTTTTTTGTAAATGGATAACAATACTTTTTTTTAGATTCAAACAAAAACACAAAAACATTCAGATTACACATCAACTGATGATTTTACATCTAGCATACTCACACAAGGCTCCATTAAAACTGGACTAAAAACATAGTAAAGATGTGAGAGGACATACCCACTGGAATCAAATATTAAAATAAAGTAATAAACAAATATATATTTAATGTATAAATATATTATCAGGTTGATATACCCCACATGATGTGGAGTTGAGTGGTTCCTGCATGGACTTTGTAAAATCAGGAGCTAAAGACTCTCTTGCATACACCACCCCTAGCAAATCAACCAGGGCCAGATAAGGGAGGAGATGATGCGTAGGTCTCTCTCTGGCTCTCCCCTCCAGTGAAGAGGTACACACGTGCATCTGGCCACCCTTATCGGCACAGTCTGATAGTCTCTAAGGGGGACCATGACCATCAGTGTTGTAGTGGTTTCAGCCACAGTCAAATTAACCATTAAAGGATAATTTAAGGTGGGATGGAAGGGGATGCGAGAAAAGGCCAGTGTTTTTACAGCAAAACAATTTTTTGGCCAAAATAAATCAAATATTGCTCCAGTACAAACATAGAGTTTAATTTTCTTCACATTTCGATATCAACAGGGATTGAATATCTGTCATAAGCATAGTGGCATTATCTAAAAAAACTTTTCAAATAAATACAAAAGTTGTTGTTAAATTCCAGGAGATCCTTGACAGATATCCCAGAAGTGTTGAGGTCACCATGTGAATATAATTTAACTCTATGTTGGTACTGAAGCAATATTTTTTTCTTTTGGCCAATAAAATGTTTTGGAATAAAAAAAATAAAAACTGCAAAAAGAGTGGTTCTTTCTTGCGTCTCCTTCCATCCCACCTTAAGAGCTACAGATTGGTCATGCCTTACCCACTTAGTCCATTTACTCCTTTCTCCCTTCGCCACCTTCCTCCATTCCCTTCCTCACTGCGCCGCTGATTGCCGAGGGTCCTTACATCTTCTATCTTCCCCCCTCCAGAGAGACCACTCTATTCAGTTCTAGCCTATCAGTCAGAAACATAGTATGGGTTACGACCAACTCTAAAGACAAGTGCAACGTATTAGGCGAAAACGAGAAGAGGACAAAAGATCGATGTCCAGCACTCCAGCACCACGATCAGCATCAAGCTCCATATGACCAGTATATTCCACCAAAGAACCCCCCAGCTGCCAAGATGACACTCTAGTATGCTCGCTATTTCAACCTTGTGGTTTAACCGCACCCAACTTTCCGGATCAAACCCTTACCACCTCTTCCTCCTATTCTCCCCTATATTTTCCCCCTTACATATATGCCTGAAACCCTCCTACAGTCCACACTCCCCCCCACATCCCTCTCTCCCCTAAACTCCACAAGCTATCACCAGCAACCCCCTCTCGACCCTCTTCCTTTTCCCCAACCTCCATTCCTTACACATGCCCATCGGACCCCCGAGTGGGCCAACTTCAATATGCCCCCATCCTAAACTTCCTAAGACTTTGAGGAATCTCCAAGCTGCCTTCAACTGTGACCTGGACAAACAATAAACCAGACTATATCCATACAATCCACAGAGTCTAAACTCTGAATCACTGCAGCTATTACCCCAAGACCTTCGTCGACTAGAGGAGGTAAACTGAATCTATCACTACAAAAGATAGTGGTAACAAGGTTCCTTTTCAACCTTACTTGACCAAGCCTTTATTACAGTAATTACTCGGCTTACTTATTCTATTTACTAATAAATTAGAATCAATTAGAATCTAAATTAATATTCACATATATAATAATATAAACAGTTTGTTTGTGTTGTATAAGATGACGTTATATTGAAAGGGATCGTGGATCACACCACGTATTGGTCTAGTATGTTTACGTTTGTACCTAAATCTTATTGAGTCGTCCAAATGTTGTAAAAATTAAATAACTCCAAATAAATATAGTTTTAGAATGTTATCATTGGATTCGCCGTTTTTTTGTGAGTGGGCCTGTAAGTATGGTGTTGCTTAGTTGATAAAATACTTTTCATTGCTTATATATGTATATATAGATTTAGTTTTTATTTGTAAAGTGGGTTTTTGATTTAGTTGTGCAAATTTATTACAAACTTTTAGCCTAATCATATTTTTATGTCATTTTTTAAAAAATTTGAAGTAGGCCCAATTTTTTTGAATCTTTGGGTCATTTTATGGGTCATTTTTTGATAATTGATGCTCATAACATATAAATGATTATTTTTAGGCCTGTTCGGGGTCTCGAACTTCTAAAAAAAATTCGGGAAATTGGATATTCCTGAACCTGACGGGAAAAATGATCTCCAAAGATTTTTAGGGAAAAATTAGGTTACAATTAAGGACTTTCAATCAATGAAATGTTTGTATTTATGCTCATTAACAATATTATTAATTTACGTTTAAATTAACCTAATATTCCTTTAATTGCCAGACGAATACCCAAAATTTCACCTGCTTTTTCTCTACATCTACCTATTAAACATAATTGAGAGCCAGTAAATAACAACAATACATTCAAATACTGTGGCTTACTTTTATTTATTTAGATTTGTTTGAATATTGCAATGTTTTACTGTGTAAGTAGTTATTAAATTTCATGCCATGATCTTTTTACCCAACGACTTTTTTAAGTCAATCTTAGAATATTTATTTAGAATTTATTTATATTCTTACCAAAAATGCTTGATTAAAAATACATAAAATTATAAGTTGAATTATACCTAAGCTTTTTTATTTTATATCAAAATCTTACTCAACACTTGTTGGACAAGATATTATTTAATCTTTTTTTTAAACTTACAATTAAAAAATAAATTAATATACAAAATGTGTGTAAATTTTTTGTCCTATGAAAAATTCTAAAAAACCACAGAATTTAAATATATTGTTCAGACCTCTAAATTGCAACCTAATCAAAGTTTTGGTTTCTTTTCCCGACCATAGTTAGGATAAAATTGCTCTAAGCTTCTGATTTTATCATCAAATTATTTTTTTTATATTGGAATGAATGGAAATTATAAATCTGAAAACTAAATATAATATACCCAAAGTAAAAACTAATTTTTAAATTGTTTCCCGTCCCTTTCCCGCAGGAAATTGATATTACCCCCTACCAAAATACACAGGCCTGATTATTTTAAAGAACTATCATAAGAGATTAAAATATATGTTTAGTAGTTGTAGGAAACCTGTCAAATGTAGTAAATTTTTATGTGTTGTCTAGTAATGTAATTGCATGGATATTTAAAAAAATAAATTGTTTGCATATTCAGGGTTGCCACGCACCTGGAAAACAGGGAAAACCGGGAAAAGACAGGGAATTTGTTTGTGTCTGGAAAAAACCGGGAAAACACAGGGAATTTCACCAAAAAGCTAGAATTTACCGGAATTTGTTAGTGAAATTGGGCAATACAGTGCTTGCAAGCTTAAACTAGTAGGAATAATATAGACTAAAATTTGTAACTGGAGAACTGGGCAGTCTGATTGGAACACGTCTCATATTATGACTATGCTTACCGGCACCTCATCAGCTTGAGATAAGTCCTGAGTGCAACTGAGACGACTCGTTTTCGTTCGGCAAATGCCGCGCCTTTTCGGCTTCCTCCACTCACCCCCGCTAATAAAGTTTACTCCTTAGTACATAAGCAATAATTAAGATTGGTTAACATGTTTTCTAAACAAAGTAATACATTCTTATAAAAAAAAATAGATACCACATTTAAACTCAAAATCGTATTTTTGGTATTTCCTTTTTTTTTCATTCCATTTAGGGTAGACAGAAAATATAACCAATTTTTCCTTCTAGAAATTTTTTCATTAATTTCTCATCCTTTTTCCAAATAATTCTTAAACATGTGTTTCTCTTGCACAATAAAACATGCTTCCAATGACAACTACCACTCTTCATTTTAAAATTTTCTTTAAAACAAAACTAAATGCCTCTATAATTATATTTATAATATCTATTAGGTGTCTGGAAAAATTAAAATTTCCTCTGGAAAACCTGGAAAACACAGGGAATTTGGTAATAAGAAAATAGTGGCAACCCTGATATTAGATCATATTTTCTTGTGTTTACGATGAGTTTACAATGGGTTAGCAAATATATATATATATATATTTATATATGTGTATATATATTTAATTAAATTTTAATAAATCCATTGTAATAGAAATGTAACCTAACTTAAAGTTTTATTATAGGGCCTAATCATTATAGACCTACATCTTAAACCTGAAAAGTGTAAAATAGATCTAGACCATACTAGACATCAAACACACACAATTAAATATAATTTGAAATAGCTTACATTTTGTGTACACACTTTCTGATGTCCCCACAGGACTCAGCCAAGTTTATGCATCACGCCAAGCGTCAGAAACTGACTACTTCGGATATTGACAGTGCCCTTAAAGTGAAGAACATTGAGGTATGTTATTTATATTAAAATACTCAAAAAGTTTGTAAAAAATAGCACACATACTTCATCAAAGTGACCGTTTTATTATACCAATACAGGACACTCACTATCTTGTTAAAGATTGGGTATTCAACCTACTCCATTAATGATGATGATAATAATTATTAATTTAAAACTATTATTATTGTTGTTATTATTGGTAATTGATTATAAACGTGATACTAATGAAATAATATAAAATGAGTGAAAATAACAAAATTAATATTAATTATAAACTCACCAACATGTTGAAGGGTGTCATGTGACGTCTACACCGCTCTAGCCGTATTGGTGCACAGAATGCCTTGAGAATTTTGTCCCGATTTTTGTATGTACTTATATAATTCAACACATGTAATTTCATAAAATTACACTTTATTACTATAATGACTCAAAGTTTCCACTTTTCTTTGTGCTTTGTTCGTGTCCCACAAATTGGTCAAGAAAGAGAACACGTTTTCAGTTGGAGCATCTGATCCAGTTATTTTGAGTAACATAATTCTTAACACAGCTTACTTTATCAAACAGATCTCCATCATTTATGTTTATGTCACATTTCTTACTTATGATGAAATCCAAGGTCTATTCAATTTCTGACCAGGTAAATGTGTTTTTAAGAAGTGTCCAATCAAGATCTTTTATATCTTTGAACTGCTGAGTCCATCAATCTAAATACTCAATGCATGAAGTGTAGAAGGATACAGCAGGCTCTTTGAAACAATAAATGTCACTAACACTTCCCTCTTCTTTAAGTTTTTTTAACATACTTCTCACACTAATAGGTAGAAACTTCTTTCTTCCTTTATACAAATTTTAGTCTTAGATTTTTCAAGATTATGTACACTTCAATCATTGTAATATTTTGTGACACTATCTTGAGTGCACTTTCATGAAAAGTTGAGGCCAGTGAATGGATGAAGAAGAGCCATATTTCAGAATATGCATCCTCAATAAAAGTTTTAATCACATTAGGGCACTATTCTTGTGACAGGAAATAAGAATTTAAAAGTTCGATAACAATTTGTGTTTTGTGTTATTATCGTATTTGATCTCTAGAATGTACTGGTAGCTAAATAATGTATCTGAAGTTCCATCACCTAATTCTTTCATTTCTAATATTCTCACTCTAATCCCACAGCTTGGTTTAAAATATCTAACTAAAATAGGACATAATTTAGTACTTCCATGATTAGAACAATCAGAGTACACAGTCACATAGTTTACAGACTCGAGGTCAGAACGCAAACACCTCAAAGATTAAGGTTGAAATATATTAATAGTGTAGTGGCTTAAGTAAGTATATCATAATAAGAACTGTGCATGTTATGATAAAAGTATGAAATTTCTACCATAGTTAGAAAATACCATAATGAATAAAACTATGTGACTGTGTACTCTGATTGTTCTAATCATGGAAGTACTAAATTATGTCCTATTCTAGTTAGATATTTTAAACCAAGCTGTGGGATTAAAGTGAGAATATTAGAAATGAAAGAATTAGGCGGTGGAACTTCAGATACATTATTTAGCTACCAGTACATTCTAGAGATCATACACGGAAGTAAGATTTGACCTTTGAGGCCGGTGAGAGGTCGAATACAGTATGACTGCCATTCCACCGGGCCTAATGTTTAAATATGCTTAACTTAGGAAGCATATAGTGTAAAAAAGGCATTTAAGGTGCCATTTACAAATAATTTAGGGATGCCCATTCATTTGGTGATCCTTAGAGAGCTCCATAATTCAAGGAATTTCTATTATTCCTAGGTTAAAGGTCAATATTGATGTAAGTAAACGTGAATAGCCTATATCATTTATTTATGACAACATAAAATATATGTAATGAACAATATATGCATATTTAACATATGTAATAAACAAAATCTACAATCTCCAGAACATAAGCACAGTGCAGTGCACTCGAGTGCAGCTTTGGCACACCTGCAGTGTCCAGTGCACACTTTCTTACAAGCCACAGTGGATCAATTCATGGCATGAATCTGATGCTTCAAGGAGAATGGTCCAAAGAGGCTTCCATCCACATTTATCCTCTGTCCAGCCTCAGTCAGAGGGCTCTGGCAGATCTGGATCCATGACCTTTGGCTGGTTCCAACAGTTGGCTTGGTAGCAAGTGCGCTTGATGTGCAGCTTGAGTGCTGCCCGGGTTGGAGGAATGTTTTCTATTGCTCTAGACTTTTGTGTGAGGAGCTGCTTCTTGGCACCATTAACCTCCATGAGCTCACTTGTTTGGTCATACATCAGCACAACAAATCGTTCCAGCAATAACATTGACTCCTGACTGATCTCACTTGGCATGGATAGGAATTCATGGAAAGCATCATTCACCTCTGGAAAATACTTCCAAGTATTACAGGCAGTCCTCTCTCCTTTACAAGTAAATGTGGAAACATTATTACACCCGGTGAACGCGTGAAAGACTGGCAGATTACAACACTGAGTTGGGGTCATTGTGGCAACCATTTCGTGAATAGCAACATACCAAGAGTTTGAACTGACACCAAAGGCAATCCACAACTCATCTGGAGCTAATTTGCTGAGTGAATCCACAGCCATTACTACTACATAAGTGTCAATGGTATGTATGGTCACCTTACACCCTTTTTGCATAGCATCTGCCAAATGCAAAAAATATGTACGAGTATCTTCCTCCTCTTGCAAACATGGGGCTAGGCAGGCTAAGTATGGCTCAGAGCCAGCAGGACCATTGCATAAAAATCAACTAGATTCTGAAGACTCTGAATGGCTGTGAGCAGATTACTTGTGTACATTAGACATTCTTGGTTGACATGGTTTACTTGTAGTTAATTCCCTATGACTTTGCTCCTCAAACGCCTTTGGTTAAACTTCAGCTGACATTTCAAGTACCAATTGTTCCAGGTTCAGGTCCATTGGCTTATGCTGAAGGGTCTGGAACCGGAGAAGAAAAGTCTTCAGTCAAGTATGCATAGCCACTACCAATGGGTTGTATAGTTGATCTGAGTGGACAATTTAATAATTCATCTGCAACTACTTGGCAAAAGACACAAATTTTCCAATTAGTTCTTGGGGATGGCTTGTATCACTTGGATGAAGAGGGCCGGGTAGGGTCCACCAGGATGTATTGCCTCATGTTAGCAAGTAAACCAGAACCTTATCATTAATACAGGAGAAGAGATTCTGAATCACAAAAACAAACATACCTACCATATAACATACAGTATTGTGCATATACAACATACAAAAATACTTTATTTTTATCTAAATATTCCGAAATTCGCGATCATTCGCTAAAGTCTAGAAATTCACAAATAAACACTATCTTAAGACCTTTAAAGTGTCACCAAATGAATGGGCATCCCTAAATTATTTGTAGATGACACCTTAAATTCCTTTCTACACTATATGCTTCTTAAGTTAAGCATATTTAAATATTAGGCTTGGTGGAGTGGTGGCCATTTTGGATTTTACCTCTCACCGTCCACAGAGGTCAAATCTGACTTCCCTACTCATCTAAATATAACCACTTTGATATTTACTAACTATAGTAGAAATTTCATACTTTTATCATAAAATGCACAATCAGTCTGATCAGAAGCTCTACAATAATCACAATAGCTCGAGATTTTATTCTAGCATATGCACATTGTGGTTCAAAGTACTTCTTATCTAATTTAGAAGTGGAGTAGGTGGATCTAAATGAGTGATTGTGTACCACAGTGTGATATGTCCATGTGCCTTCTGTAGCTGCTACATTACGTTGACTACCATTGAATGCCTTTTTAGGAAAAAGAAGGGATTTGTTTATTATATTAGAGCTAGAAGCTATGGTATCTGCTTCCTTGTGTCTAACACTTTTTAAATGTGGAACTTTATCTGCCCTCACAATCCCATCATGATCAACAGAAAATTTCTGATTTCTTCTTAATAAATGTAAACCCTATCTTTAAGTCTTTATTAATATACTTTAAATTTGTATTTAATAAACAATAAAAATACCTTTTATAAAAGCAATATAAAAAATTGAAGGGACTTTATCTATGTCAGTGTGGTCCAAATGGCAGTCCACGATCACTGGAAATTTGACCCTCGCAGTATCCTGCAGGAAGACTATAAAGAAACCCTCGATGTTAGATGCTAAATATCTAATGATTCTAACACAAATATTTCTTTAAAAATGGCCATGATTGCATTTTATCATGCATTTATTGGATAAGTAAAGATATGTATAGATATCTATTTATAACGCTATGTTGTTTTTTGAAAGTGTGCGCACGTTCAGATTTTATAATACATTTTGGGAGATTCAAATTTTACTGCCAAAAAAGTTTATCAAGGATTCTACCGACCAAAAATACAATTTTATCTATAAATATTGAAAATAAATTGTTTGTAGGCCTAAATTAAGTTTATGGGATTACTAATTATTGCAATATAACTTTGGCTCGCAGTGCAAACTGATAGATTTGGCCCTTGGGATGAAATACATTGGACCACTCTGATCTATGTCATACCAAATTAAATGTTTTTTCTTTTATTTGATACAAATAAAAATAAAACCACATAGATTTGAAAAACACCAAATTAAAGTTTTTTGTAAATATTATATAATTAATTAACTTCACCATACCGTTTATCAAGCTTACCTAATGTAAAATTTAGTATGATCATTTTAAACTTTTAATTTGAATTGTAACTTTTTATAGTTCTCAATTTCTTCAATATTTTAGCTTTACATTATTTAATTTATTATTTTTTTCATTCATTGTTTCACATTTAAATATTCTGAAATTCTGAAATTTATATTTATATTATTTCTACATTTAAACTAACACATTAGAGGACTCTTCAATGCCTTATATTGTTTATTTTATATAAATTCTTTCAAAGATACTTTTGATTGACTGGTTTTATAAAAACCTATTGTGTATTTTCATTACCTATACACTAGTCGCTACTACCTGGCCTAAGGTACCGGCATTTCGGCCTGGATAACAGAAAAGCCAAATAATATGGAGTGTAAATAATTTTCAGTGTAGGTTTGGTTTGTCTCATGTTGCTACACTTTGCACACACCTCTTTTGACACAGCTTTTCTTTCTAGCCAAATCACAACCGTTCTGCTATCTACACCAAGCAATTGTATGCAACTACAATAGTACGCCAACCACATGAATATTATGTATGCTTTGCTGTCTCTAATGTAACAGTTGTAAGATATTTGCGATCAATTTTAACTACAAGTGGATATGTATGGGATTTTTTATTTTAAAATGCACTTGTTAACACCAATAACCGGACTAGATAATACAGAGGTCCAGGTAATCGAAACTTTAGTGTATGTATTGATTGCAAATTTTGTCTATTTTAGTTGTGCAACTCATCACAAATATATCTTTAAATCTGTTCCCTTTTCAATATATTTGAGCTCCTTACTAGGCTTATATCATAACTTAGAATGTTGTATAAATTAATAATACTATAGTAAAATTCTTTTGATATTGACTGCAAAAAAAATTGTTTTCGAAAATTATCTTCCTACTAGAATTCTACTAATTATGATTGGGGGGCATAACTCTTAGGTCAATTTTCAATGGGTGGGTTTGGTGTTTTTACTAGGTACTAATGAACCTTGCAAATAAATCCTTGAAGTTGGCATTTACTCATTCAAACTTTCGGTAGACATATCTTGTATATTAAAACTAAACTGGTCATGTGTGACTGAGGGCCTTGTATTATATTTTCAATTTTTGTGACAGCCACTCTATGGGTTCTTTACGTCTGAACACATCCCGTTCAGATTTGCTTCGGGTGGCGGTCGTGAGCTCCACTTTGTGGAGGAACGAGAACAGGACCTTGGAGAAATGGTAAACTGTCAACTACCCAAACTGCCCCTGGAAGTGTCTTTGCGAGGTAGGCTATATTTAACACAGTGGTGAGCTGATTACATGTTGTCAATCAATATCCTTCATTCCTTCTTGGCATGTCTGTATGTTAAGCTCACTGGCTCTGTATTGAGGGAGTACAACCCACCGTCCCAGAAAATCCTCCACCCATCTCCAAGGAAGCCCAGAAGTTGGAGAGCATTGATCCAGTCAGCAAACTGAGCAAGTCAGCCAAGGAGAAGGAAGCCGCAGGCAAGCCAACCACTGGGTAAGTATGGGGGCCTAAATACATTGGGGCTAGAGGATTGCTTGTAGTACATCTTAGGTACAATTGTGGGTTTGTGTTTCTAGGAAGTTTCACAAACTGCGCAATGTTGAAACAGTACATGTGAAGCAACTGGCCACCCACGAACTTTCAGTCGAGCAGCAGCTATATTACAAGGAGATCACCGAAGCTTGTGTTGGGTCAGACGAGGCCCGAAGGGCGGTGAGTTTTTACACAATAACACACAATATTATAAGGAGATAAATGAGGCTGTGTTGGTCAGATATGGTTTGCTAATTGTGTATACACAACATATACACATGCATGTGTTGATAGGAAGCGCTCCAGAGCCTTGCATCAGACCCTGGTCTACATGAGATGCTACCACGCATGTGTACGTTCATCGCAGAGGGTGTTAAGGTGAATGTTGTTCAGAACAACCTCGCGCTCCTCATCTATCTTATGAGAATGGTGAAGGCTCTTTTGGACAACCAATCCCTCTACCTGGAGAAATATGTAAGACTTACATAATAATCTTCTTGAACTGATAATTATTTATACAAATTACAACTGTATATTAGAATCAAATCCAAGACTTTTGGGTTCATAGACTCTAAATATTTATAATATATTACAAGGATAATTGCCACCATCACTGTTCCTACCACATGCTCCAACATCAACAGTGATGAACCTGTAATTGGCATCTTCCAATGCCAATAAAACAATACTATGGTGGTGCTTGTAGTTGAAAAAGAGAGATCCAGTTTTGGGGGGGCTTCTTGAAAGCAGTATGCTTTCTGTCAAGTGCACTCACACAGTTTGTAAAGTTTCACAATTCCATATTATGGACATAAGAGTGTATCTCCTTATTTTATAAATCAATTAAAATAACAATTTTAAACAAAATGTCTTGGCTGTAAACAAGATTCTGGGGCTGTTATGTTAAATGCGATGCACAACCAACTGGTATATTTAAAAAAATCATCTAAGGTATTTAACATGCACTTTCTAAATCGACTGAGTATATCAGTACACGAGAATTTTTTATGAGCTAAAGCGGGAGGGCTTGCCAAATTTTGCCAGGAAAGGAATTTTCACTTAACTTCCCCTCTGAAGGAAATTATGCTACAAATTTTTATCTCTCAAGAAAAATCAATTGGGCCCAGCTGGGTTTGAATTGAATCCACGAGCATCGAGTCCTTAGGTGAGCACTTTATCTCAAGACCACCAAGGTCAAGGACTGATACACTTTGGCACAAATCATAGTCAGGTCAGACAATCTGTTCTTGATGTAGGAAGAACCAGGAGAGTGTCATAGTTGATTAAAAGATGGGTATTTCGAGATGTTATTTCCTCACTGGCTTAGATAAATAATAATAGAGAATATGGTATATAGGCTTGAATTAATCATCAGACAAAGGTCCACTCTTCCATTTGAGATGTAGTCCTGCCCACACATGTATGAGTGCTGTTGCATGTTTCAGCTCCATGAGTTGATACCCTCGGTAGCTACTTGTATTGTCAGCAAGCAGCTTTGCATGAGACCAGAGCTGGACAACCATTGGGCCTTAAGAGACTTTGCTTCCCGGCTGATGGCCCAGATCTGCAAGAACTTTAACACTTCCACCAACAACGTGCAAACAAGGGTTACCCGCATGTTCAGCTCGGCCCTTCAAGGAGATAAGACTCTACTGTCATCCCTGTATGGAGCTATAGAAGGTGGGCACAATAAGTCATTACCGTATTTTAGGGGTGCAGAATATGTCCGAACGTGCGAACGAGTTTCGAGGGAAATTAAAGCATTCCAGGGAAAATTTGGGGCAGGGAAAAGTCCAACGATTTTGTTGACGTTTTTAGTACATTCTGGTTCTTATATGGCAGTTTCATTTGTATGATAAACAAAGGCTGATGACACTCAACACCCAACAATATTAATATGTGTGATAGTGAGGCAGTGTTGGTGTAAACACAAAGAGTTGCGGTGTTTAGGGGCTAAGATAATGTGTCAGAGTTTTAGATAAGATGTCATAGGTTGAGATAAGGGGCAAATGAAAAATCTAATAATTCCACCTGGGTAATGACACGATTGAGTGATGAGTCATCCTACCCTACCGTAGGTGTTTGGTAGCTATGGTGGGCAAGCGGTGGAGGGAAGAGAAGAGTGAGTAATTTTTTGTTTTAGTTTGAATTTAGTCACCCGTTATATTGTGGCCTAATTACACAGTGATGTGCGCAAAGTTTATTTAAACTCATGACATGATTGTAATAATTGTGTAGCCATGAAATTGTTGTTCTTAGTGGACTTATTAAGGTTTGTACATTGTACAATAGACAAATGTTTACAAAAAATTAGAGGGTTTAGTGAAACAAATGTTTATTATGTCGACTTTTAAAAGCAAACAAGACGTTAACTGTCCTTATTGTGAATGGCATGGCAGGTGTGATAAACTCTCATACCACGTATCTAATAAACATCCCCAATAAAAACCTAGAAGTAAGGATCAAGGAGTATTGCAAGTTTTGTAAAACATAAATTATGTGATCAGGAAAAACCCAGTCATAAATAGCGATAGTATTTTTTTAAATTATGTGATCAGGGAAAACCTATAGTCGTAAATAGAGATAGTATTTTCCCTGGTGTGGTTGATAGTGATAGACCTTGCAGTAGGGGTGAGTCTAAAAAAATGAAAAGTCTATTAAAATCAACAATTAAACCAAGGCCTCCCAGAATTACACTCCATTGCCTCTTACCCTCAAGATGTAAAATTAAATGTTGGTACCAATAAGCCTACTGGTATCAATGAACTAGTGATGGGCAGAATCAAGTGAAAGTAGTTGAGTATATCAATTCTGCAACATAATCGGCTGTACTCGAGTAAAATTAGTCGAACCCTGGTCTTCTTGTATTCGCTATTATTCTTTATCTTTAGGTATAATAGACCTTATTGATAAGTATATTTACCGTGTTATTTTAATACAAAACATTTTTTCCCATAAAGCTCATTTTCAAGTCTTAGACGGTTTGCTATGTGAAGCTCAACCTTAATGGATAAACTGTTTCACACATTATTTCAATACAAAATATTCGAAGATGTACAGCCCAGAATTTAAGATCAAGTTTACTTAATAAATAACACTATAATGAACAAAAAAACAACTAAATTAAGTTTAATAAAAAGTTATTAAAACATCTTTGTTGATGATCATCTTAAAATTTGAATAGTACATTTATAACATGACTTCATTTGATATTAGGTCTCAAGTTTGATTCCTGTATATCTAAATTAGTTTGTTCAATCATATTCACTGTCTATTTTACTTAACACGCAACCAACCTAGGTGTATAATAATAACACTTCAATAGTATTAGCGACTCGATATAATGCTGGCTAGGTGGTTGATAAATAATGTCAACTTTTTTTATATATATAAGACTAAAATTTTAAGCTAAGAAACCATAGCTAAAATACCTAATCATAAAATAGGCACAAATAATTTCTATCAATATTACTTACTATATTATATATATTCATTATATACATTATGTATATGTATTTTATTGTATTAAGAAATAAATTACAATTTTTCCTATTATGAGACCCTCATGAAAATGTATAGCTTTTTAATGACCGTACATTGCTCAAGCAATGTAAAACGTGAAGCTATGAGATGGGAGGTCATTGAAGACATGAAGAGTTTATCTTATTAGTGTCAAATTCCTTTGAAAGGCTTCTTAAACACATGTTTCACAACCCTCTGTACTCGAGTAATAAGGTTCAACCAATTGTTATTGGAAATGTATTCGAAGGTATGTTTCCCGCTAAAGTACTCGACTACTTTTACTTGAGTAATCAGTCGATTAAGTCCATCACTACAATGAACAACCGGGGTTCAATCCTCGGTCCCGGCAAAGATTTATCTGATTACCAAACCCTTCCTTCACCTCTGACAAGACATCTTGTGAATGTGGGGAATGCCAGGCCTCCACCGTGGTTTGGATTCCACGTTAAACTGTAGGTCCTTCATTTCATCTCACAATCACCCTACCATTACATATTAGCGTAAGTGCGTATAACCCGAACGGGTAGTAAGACGCGGTGCTAATAATAATAATACAATGAACAATTAATATTTATATTTAGCACTGCATCTTACAACCCATTCGAGTTATACGCTTTAAGTACTAATTACTCTAATGGGTTAGGAATTGGGAAGGTTAAATTAGAGGAAGTGAACCCGCATTTGCGTGGAGGGAGAGTGGAAAACCATTTAGTAAAAAATACCCCCATTTCACCTGACCAAGATTCGAACCTCGATCTCCCCGTCCTCAGCAGTCGATCTCAACACGACAAGCATGTTAGCCAACTATGCCACCGAGGCGGATAACAATTAATAACAATATGTAATGCACACAAGGAAATGGGAAGGTTGTCATTTCTAGGAGACAACTAAACTTTTTATAAGGTAGGTACTACAAAAATAACTATGATTAAAAATATATTTAAATTTGAATTTCCTAACTATGTAGTAGGTAAATTCCTTATTACCTCCAAGCTTTATAAAATACTTAATGTTTTATTTTAAGTGCTATGGTGTTTGGGGGAGTTTTTTTTAATGAAAATTTTATCTTCTGGGAATATATTGGATCTCTGAACATATTCTGCACCCCTGCCGTATTTCTTCGATTCTAAGAGAGACATTTTTTACCCTTTAAACGACTCTAAAACTGGGTCTGCCTTAGAATCGATGGTGTCCTAGAATTGAAGTTCTTTTTCGGCCAATGCTTTCAATGGTTCAGAAGACGAAAAATAATGTGATAGTGAAGATAGAGATGGTTTAGAAGAATCAGACTTGTACTGATTCAGAAGGGAGTGATAAAAAAAAGATACTAATGTTGTTAGTAAATTTAATTCTATGGTAAAAATATTTATTATAAATTGTGTATTTTTACTTTTTTATTTTTATTTATTGTCTTAGAATAAAAGCTTTTTTCTTTTGGTGGTACTGAAAAGTTAAGATGTGTCTTACATTTAATAGCATCTTAGAATCAAAGAAATACGGTTGTCTCTGGAGACAATACTGCTGTAATCCCTCTATAAAGCTAAAAGAGGATGGATATAATAAAGCTCACTGGAGAAAAGACTCATTGTAAATCCTGGATGAAATAATATAAGGTTGATAAATTAACAGTCATTGAGTGTCTCGACAGGACTACTGTTGAAATGCTGTCTAACTGAATTCACAATGTCCCAGTATTGTTATTTAATCTGAATCAAGTCGCATTTTAATGTTGGTATTCCCACAGGTTTGTCGGAGCTGGGGACTGAAGTAATCAAAGTGTTTATTCTCCCGAGAGTTAAGAACATATCAGAACGTATTGAGGCTGCTATAGAGGGCCCTGTTCTCAGCAATGTGGATAAGATAGCAGCAGGCCACATCAAGCATCTGCTGGTGGTAAGTACCCACTTGTTTGTTGTTAAACACTCTCTGGTGGTATAAGAAATATTGAGGAGTACCATTGTCCTGTACATTGCTGTATGTCAGTGGAGTTCATATCCATAGACACGCTATTGGCCAAGTGATTGGAGTGGAAAATTAATCGAAAGGCTTACTTTAGAATATTTGGATTGGCCCATGATTATTTATTATCTACAAAACTTCAAAATCATCGACTTTGCTTCAACTTTTTTAACTTTGACAATTACAAAGCTTCACCAATCAAAATGTTAGGGGATATAAACTCTTATGTTTGGATTTGTTACATTTTGTACTGTTAGGTAAATTACACAGGGTGGCTACAGACAGGGAAAACCGGGAATAGTCAGGGAATTTTGCTAGGTCAGGGAAAACCGGGAAAAGTCAGGGAATTAACTTAAAATTACAGACAGATCAGGGAATTTATAGACTGCAATAGATACAAAATGCAAGTGCCAAGATATGGTGTTCTAACATCAGTTGTTTACTGTATTGGCGCAAATATTCCTACAAAGCTCTATTTTGTAGCAAGCTATCTAGTGAGCCCGTCTAATAACAGACTGAAGTCGGAACTGAACAAAGAAAGAGTGAGTGTAACTAGCGAGTGCAGGCAGAACTGATGTGTGAGCGAGAGAGAAGTAGGGATGGTTCTTGACCTTGATAATTTGATGACGTCACTCATACGAACATAGGAGAATCTAGAACTAGATATTCGAGTCTTTGTCATACGCATGAGCAAGTACTGGAATAGCAACTCGTTTAATACATCTTACGCATGCGCAAGTATTGAAAAATACATTATATTAATTACAATTTTAAAACTACTATTCCTGGATTACCTAACAGATAACGATTATTTTAGTTCAAAAGAAGACGTAAAAACTAATACAATTTAATTTAATTCTTACTAGATTTTTGTTAAAATGTTAACGTGACTGAAAAAACAGTTTGCCGAAGTGATGTTCCATTTCCTTCATTTCTAATCGTAACGACTCAGTTTTTAAAAGTGATAATGTTCCTTAGTTCATGCTGTGCTGTCTTAACTTCCATTTTCGCTAATATTTCCACGTGGTTTTTAACTGAGACATTCAAATCAAACCCTTTGATTTAAAAGTTTTACCTTTTTTCAGTTTTTAGGCGCGTGTGTGTACTGAAGATATAGATTTAAAATCCGGACAATGTCGAAATATAAAAAAACATGTTTCAATGAATCGTGGTTATTAGATTCGAAGTTTGAGTGGGTTAGGCCAGCAAAAGATGATAACTACTCCGCCATGTGTAATTTATGCAATACAAAGTTCACATTAAGTAACATGGGTAAACGTGCTCTGACAAGTCACGCTATAGGCAAAAAACATCAAGCTGCCACTTTGAATAAAACGCAGAGTTATTCAATGACTGCTTTTTTAAAAGGAAATTCTTCCAATTCCACCATTACAACTTCTGTCCAGTCAGTTGCTGTTAATGTCATCTCGCCATTACTACTACCACCATCTTCAGAGTCAGCAAAAAATGAGGTAGGCCTACTTAAGTTTTATTTATTTGTGTATTTTCTGCTGGTGGAGGACAAATTATGTTTTATGCAAGCTAAAGGGAAATTAGAATTATTATTAATCTTAAATAAAATGTTGGGTATAGTAAATAGGTGGACTATTTGGATACAGCCATAGTTAAGTTATTTTCAATTAAACCAATTTACCCAGGCTTCTTCTACAATATTGTTACAAAATTAGATAAAATAAATAGGCAGGTTAGTATATAATTTTTTTTTCGCTTTATAGGGTGTGACTGAGATCGTGTCTACAGCTGTTGCTGTGAAGGAAGCCGGAAGACTGAGAAACTTTCTTGTGAACGATGATGTGACAAAATCTGAAATTATTTGGTGCTTGAATTCTATAATGTCACATACTTCAATGCGGGCAGCTGAAAAAAGTGTTAATCTCTTTAAATTAATGTTTCCAGACAGTACAATTGCAAACAAAATACAATTAGGAAGGGCTAAAATTGGTTACACAATCTTGTATGGTTTGGCCCCATACTTTCATGAAGACCTTGTAAAGATGTGCTTAGAGTGTCCAGAAATAGTGATTGGATTTGACGAGTCTCTAAACAAGGTTGCCCAAAAGGGTCAAATGGACATTATGGTACGCTTTTGGAATTTAAAAACAAATGAAGTCTCAACACGCTACTTCACATCGACCTTTCTCGGCCATGCGACAGCTGCTGACCTGTTAAAGGCTTTTTCAGATGCACTTCTAGAATTGAAAAATGTCAAGCTGTTACAGGTGTCAATGGATGGACCTAATGTCAATCAAAAGTTCATTCGAGAGCTAAAATCCACTACTGATCCAGATAGTCCTACAATGCTAGATATCGGAAGTTGTGGCCTCCATAGTCTCCATTGTGCTTTTAAAGCAGCAATAAATTCAACCAATTGGGGGCTTGTTGAATTTCTTCGGGCTCTGTATAATTTACTAAAAAATGTTCCTGCGCGTAGAGCAGATTATGTACATTATAGTGGCAGTGAACTCTATCCTAAAAAGTTCTGTGCAGTCAGGTGGTTGCAAAATATAGAAGTTGCTGAGCGAGCGGAAACTATTCTCCCCAATGTAGTCGCATATGTAAATGAATCCATTGCAGCAAAGAAAGCACCCAATTGTCGTAGCTTTCATATTATCTCAACGTCTGTGAAAGACAAGCTACTTGCACCTAAACTAGCTTTTTTTCAGTCCGTTGCAATCATGGTAGAACCATTCCTCATTCAATTTCAATCAGATGCTCCTCTTGCACCCTTCTTGTATGAGGCTTTAATTTCTCTTATGAAATCTCTAATGAAGAGATTTGTAAAAAGTGATAAGCTGGATTCTGCTAGGTCATTGCTTGAGTTAGGCATTTTCAACGAAACCAACCTTTTAAATGCAAAGTACGTGGATCTTGGATATGCAACCAGAGAGGCCATTAGAAAAACTAAAGGTGTATCAGAAAAGGAAATTCTGCTCTTTAGACAAGATTGTAAGACATGTCTACAGAAGCTATGTGCAAAGCTTCTTGAGCGTTCCCCTCTTAAATACAAACTAACCAAAGCCATATCGTTCTTGGACCCTGCAGTAGCTGTGCTCAAGTCAACACGTGGCGAGCGACTGAAGTCTACTTTGGAGATAGTGTTAGCAAATAATTGGATCACTGGTGTTGCAGCTGACCTTGTGGATCGCCAGTTCAATAGTGTGTGTAGCCAACCAGATTTTTTGGAAAAAATGAATGCTTTTTCAAAACAACATGATAGACTAGACACATTATGGATGAGTATTATTCCAAGTAATGATGACAACCAAAAGTTGGTATCATTTCTCAGATTAATTCTCATTCTTTCTCATGGGAATGCCAGTTTGGAAAGAGGTTTTTCGATAAATCGAGAATGTATTGTGGAAAATCTAAATGAAGCTTCTCTCATTGCACAAAGGCAGATTTATGATTCAGTTAAAGCAATTGGTGGGATAGAGAAGGTAGACATTACCAAGTCTTTGATACATTCTGTCCGCAATGCCCGTTCAAGATATAAGGATAGTTTAGAACAAAAAATGAAGGACAAGCAGAATGGAGAGAAACAAGAGGGAGATCGGAAACGGGCAGCGGTATTGCAAAAAGAACTCCAAGCTAAAAAACAGAAAATTTTGTCAGAGGCACAAAAACAAGCCGATATTTTACAAGAAGAAATAGAATCTTTGAAGAAGAAATAGATGCAATTTCACAAATCTGTTAGTTTTTACAAATTATCTACTGTAAGTGCACACTTAATTAAAAATTATTTTATTTTTTGTGTTTTGTTAAACAATGGTGACAAAGTTCTAGCTAATGACTTTCTGTTTTGTATTTGTTTGTTCTAATACAATATTTGCACAGCGTCACAAATAGTATCTAATACATTTAAAACTGAAAAACTTATTAAATTGTTTATTATGTTTATGCCTCATATTTTTTAAAGATAACCTAGGCCGAGGTAGCCTATTTGATTAATGTAATAATCACCATTCATCGAGGTGAACTGGGGGAAAGTTATTTTCACATTCTCTATTTGCCTGTTTTTATACAATATTTGCACAGCGTCACAAATAATATCTAAAACATTTAAAACTAAAAAACTTATTAAATTGTTATGTTTAAGCTTATATTTTTTTTAAATATAGGCATTTGTGATTGATGTAATAAATGTAAAAATCGCCATTTATCTATATGAAGTGGGGGAAAAAAAAAGTCAGGGAAATTTGGACAAAAATTTCTGGAAAACCTGAAAAAGTCAGGGAATTTTATAATAGAAGTTCTGTAGCCACCCTGTTACAAATAAATGTTCATTTAGTACAAACAACACAAAACACTGGATTGCTCCAAATGGAGTTTTATCAATTTCCTTTATTATAAAATTATCTAGCCATTGGGCCACCTCATTTTTAAACAAATTAATGTTCAAATGAGAAAAATCTACAGTGATTGAGTCCGATGAGATATTTACTTAATTCGCCTACTAGAACCAAATACACTAAACATTTTTACAATAAACACTGTAAATGACGTTTTGAGTCTAAAGTCAAATAAATATATAGAGTTTTACTACCATTAGATACTAAAAAAGGATCTGTTTTAGTAGCTGAACAATTTAAGGCGTTCCTCTCGCAATAGAATGTAGTACTGATAACGGGGAGAATATGGTTTGAATCCTGGTCAATTGTACTTGGGTGGTTTAGCCTAAATAACTTTCCACTCTCCCTTCACACAAATGTGAGTAAACTTCCTCTAAATTCAACCTTCCTCTTCCCTAACACATTAGTGTAGTTAGTACATAAGCTTATAAGCTATAACCCAAATCGGTAGAAAGATGCGGTGTCAAAAAATATTCAACCTTAAATCTAACTTTGAAAATATTTCATTTAATTTGATTTGGTCTACAAAGAAGTGGACATTACAACCCTCCATCACTTTTAAATAAAGATTTCTGTGATCTTTTCAAGCATCAAGGTCAATATTTGACAAGTTAATGATGTTTTTTTGGCATTTTTGTAGACCACTTCTGTGGTCACATGGCGAGGGTTCTTGGCTACAGATCCAGATGTCCTGAGTTCAATCCCGGTGCTTTCACATAAATGAGGAGCTAATTAGACTAAAAAGTAGCAGCTTTGGTCTAGAAAACTAATATTAACGGTCGAAGGGCTCGTAGCGCTGATCACAGGACACACACTATCCTCAAAAGTCGGTACTATCATTGCCAACAGCCAATGGCCACTTGGTTGGTACAGCTCAATTGCAGGTTGATGGTACAGAGTTTTTATTTTTAAAATCTTCACAAAAAGGTTTGAAGGGAGTGAAAATGAAAAATACAGATGACTCTTCTTTTTCTCTTTTCAATTTAATTCTTAGCATTTCAATTGCGGTTTTTACCATAGCAGCCATTCTTCATACACAAAAAGGTCTCTACCATTCAGCCTTGCCACCCGAGCCAACTGGATATGTTCAGAACCCGATGATTTAACTGAATATTGGAAACAACTCTCCACAGCTTTCCAGAGCAGAGTTTACTCCAAGACTTTAATAGATAACCAAATCCCCAGAGACCTCTCCAAGGATGACTATGACCCTCCAAAATAAGTTGAGGACACCCCCTCACAACACAATACCATCCTGGTCTACAACTTATCAACACCATTCTTAAAAGAGGTTACAAATTCCTAAACAGTTTCACCTAGATCCAAAAACCTTAGCTCATCCCTAAGAGTCACTTTCAAACGGCCACCCAATCTCCACAATATTCTAGTCCATCCCAACCTTCCTGACCCCAAGAGAGGCCGATAAGAAAAACCGACTACCAGAGGTTCATATTCCTGCGGTAACACCCGTTGCAGTACACGTGGAATCCACCTACCAACTACATCCTTCAACAGCAAAGTAACCAAATTGGAATACAAAATCCTTGATTATTACAATTGCAAAACAAATAACTTGATATATCAACTACAGTGCAAATAATGTGATGCAGAACATATAGGCCTTACTACAGGCTCTCTCAGACAGCGAATGAACAATCATTGTTTTGCCACAAACCACAAAGATACAGACAAGCCTGTACTCATTGATTCTGGTACCCACAACCAAGACTTTCAAACCTGCTACACCACCAAAGTATTAAGTGCATTTCCCAAACAATGCAACAGTTCTCAACTTAGACAGTGGGAACTGGCCCATCAATGGATTACCAAATCAAGATTACCATCAGGCCTCAACAGAAGATAGTTTCTTTCTTTCTATAAGATTAACATTTTTCAAATTATTATTATTATTATTATCATTATTATTTAAATAGGTATATAATTACTAACCATAGCCAAGAAATTTATCTATACTCCCAAATAAGTTGGCACAATGTGTTTCTAACAGTTTTTATTTAAATTCAAAATGAAGTAATCGAGTGTTCATGTTATGTGTACTTTCTTCTTTGTGTTTGATAAAGGCAACATTTTCAAAATAGCAAAATTTAAAAAAAGAAAAGTTAAACCTTTGAATTACATGTACCTTTCATTTACCCCAAAATGTAGCAAGCTTACCTTTCATGGTTTCATTATGATTAAATCAAATTAACTTAAACTAAATCAAATCATATCATAGCACCGCATCTGACTACCCGTTCAGGTTATACACTTAAGTACTAATTACACCAATGGGTTAGAAATTGGGAAGGTTAAATTTAGAGGAAGTGAACCCACATTTGTGTGAAGGGAGGGTGGAAACCCATTTTTAAAAACCAACCCCAGTTCACCCGACCGAGATTCGAACTTCGATCTCCCAGTTTTCGTCACTATAGCGCAACATGAAACTAGCGTGTTAGCTAAGTAGGCCACAGAGGCGGGTTTTTCCATTATGGAACAATTTGTAAGATAAGGCCATAGTGTAGTCCATTTAGGTAAGAATGCTTGCTACCTTTCATGGTAAATGGAGTGTGCATGATTAAATTAATTCACTGGATTAATTATGAGTAAAAAGAGTGTGAGTGCTTCATTTAGGGAGGGAACGAATGGCTCCATTATTGAAAAAATAAAGACAACTCTCTAAACATGTCAATAACAACATACATCAGCTGTTAAACCTATTATTGACAGCAGATCTCTCTCGAACCTGTCATTGATAGTAAAATGCTTCTAACTAATCATATTTTGGCTTCATTACACCCTTATAAATATGATATAGCTTTAATTGAAAACCTAATTTACTATGCAATTGGGATTTATACTACTTAAATAACTCTTATTGTTGGATGTTCAAAGCTACTGCTTTTTATAATGGAAATATAAACATTATTTTATTTTTAATGGTATAAAATGAGTTTTAGGTTTACATAATATTGTCCGACATCTTAGCTCAGTCAATAGTATGTCTCTCTACTGAGTTAAGTGTCCCGGGTTCATTTCCAGATATGGCTGAAAATTTATCATTGGTGAAATGTAGGTTTACCCTTTCACAGTGATGAATTAACGGCTGAAGGCTGGATTAAGTGTATATCTATCTTTTATGTAGTTTTTACATGTATAATATTAGTGACCTAATATTAGCAGAAAAATATTATTTGCCAAATACAAACTATTGTTGTGTTAATTAGGTAAATTAGGTGAAGATCTTGGTGCACCAAGCCAAGATTATATGCTAGTGCCAGTACATAGTAGATATGTGATTTGTTGTAGAAAGTGTTGGCGCCTTTAGTCAAGACGTTACGCCAGTCTCCAGACTTAGTAGAGGAATACAGGGCAGAATATGGCTACTTAGGACCGGCCCTGCACGGTGGTGTAGTAAAGGCTCGCACCCAGCCTACTCCCAGCTCCACGGCTGGATCCACCATACCTACCAATACCAGCTCTGCTCCCATGACAGGTCCTCTAGGCACTAGGACCGTGTCGAGCCAACCAGGACTCGTACAAGCTGGTAAGTACTCTTCCTCATGACAGGGACTCTGAGCATTAAGACTATGTTGACCCAACAAGGACTAGCACAGGCTGGTGTGTACTCTTCTTCGTGACAGGGACTCTGACCATTAGACCGTGTCGAGCCAACCAGGACTAGTACGAGCTGGTGAGTTCTCTCCTTCATGACAGGGATGCTGCGCACTAGGACTGTAGCGAGCCAACCAGGACTAGTACAGGCTGGTGAGTTCTCTCCTTCATGACAGGGACTCTGGACACAGTTTGACTACTACTACTTCCTGAAGAAGATATAATAGTATTGAAATATCGAAGTGTATGTAAATAAATGTTAGTGTTTCTACTTTTATTTGTGCTCTATCATTTTTCTAATATTCAATCATTTTGTTTATTTATTATAAAATGTTATTATTATAAATGGCATCCATTTGCTTTTGTACCATAGATAATAAGTGTTGGATAAGTGTGTGTGTGTGTGTATATATATATATATGATTCTTGTAACACAAACGTAAAAGGCACTATTGAGAAATATTTTTGGTATTCTTATGGACAAAACTGTGGCTCACTTTTATTTGTTCAGATTAGTAAATATTGTGATGTTTTTCTGTCTATGAAGTTATTAAAATTCACACCGTGAGTTTTTATTTCATAACTTTTTAGTCAAACTTAAAATATAATTTTAAAATTGATTTATATTTATACCTAAAATACTTGATTATAAATACTCAATAATTATAATAATACTATATAATAGATAATGCAAGGCTTATTCATTAGTTGGCTACTAAGAAATAGATACAATTTATTTTCAAACAATGCTATTGTTACAATAAAGGCTATATCTTAAACTACTATTCCACATAGTTTCTAGCAATATGAAGGCATATGTTTAGTGCAGCACCAATTTCTGAATACCCTCTGCCTCTTAATTCAATCTTCTTTATCCCTAACTCACTAGTATAATTAGTATATATGTGTATAACATGAACAGGTAGTAAGATGCGGTGCTAAAAAAATATAGTTATTATGATTGTTTTCAAAAATATATTATCAATGCAATACTTAGTAAAATTCCCATTCACCAAGAAAAACGGCAAAAAGGTTCAAGTTTGGAAGTTTTGTAAATGTTGTTAGGAAAACCTGAAAGTCAAGAAATTTTATAATAACAGTTATGTAGCCAGCCTGAATATCATCCCAGACCTAATAACAACCCAGTGCTAATAGATAATATACCGATGTTGTAGATGTCTCACTGATGGCTAGCCAAGCCCGTACCCTCATGATGGGGGGCCCCCCTTCTAGTCGCACTGTCTCCAACCCTGGCTCCAAGTACGTCATCGTCACATCGCGACCACCAACACCCAACCAGGTATTATATTCACCCAAACTGGCTATCAAGAACTTAGCATTACTGTATTTCCCGTTCCGGGCTCAATTTGATAGGATGGGGGTTTGACACACATCATTCCCATTAATACACACACAATTACTATTCTCACATGGTTATGGCTATACTTTTATAATATGACCATTTAATTTTTATAAACTAAGAGGATGGGACTACCCTGTACAATTTTAGATTGTTTTCAGTGCCACTCTCAAGAAACCTCTTTTTAATTAATTATTTGGACTGTTTTGCTATGGTTGGTGTTGTGTTGGTGATAACATGTGGTTACTTCAGTCAAAATAGTGACTGTACCACTGCAGTTGATTTCATAGACCACTTGCATTCATTATTATTGTTATTTTACTTGTTTTCGAGTATTATGCTAAATCATGATTTGTATTGGGAGGAATAGCGATCACACTTTTCAGTGATACTGGAGTATAAATTGTTTAGATAAAACACAAAAAACAACAACATGTAAATGCATTTTTAAGGCTTTCACTTGCACTTAGAGTTTCTTCAAGTAAAAAAGAATAAACTGATGCTCTTGGTTGGACTGCAAGGTTGACTTTCAACAGCTCATTGTTTTTCAGTTATGATTGCATTCTATAAATGGCAGTCTTGGATTAAATATATGATAGAAAAGCTAAACAGTTGTCCTGTCTAATGGTCTCAATCATCATCTTTTTCCAGCCTGTGGCCGGGTCAATTTAGTAAAATGCCTCCATCTTCCTTTATCCTTCCTCCTTTAATTGGTTCCATTCTTCTCTCACTTGCACACTTTCTATAATCTGCTCCTGTCATCAGTTTCTTGGCCTCCCATGTGGTCTTTTTTATACATACTTCATCTCTATCATTCTCTTTAGCATCCTCTCCTTTTCCATCCTTATGACATGTCCATACCATCTCAGCCTTGCTTCATTCCAATAGCCTCCACTTTCCTTGTTTCTCTTTTATTCGAGGTCCAAGTTACTGCTGCATACATTACTATGGGTATGAAGTATGCTCTATACAACACTTCGTTACACTTGAGTAGCACTTCATTTTTCCATTGTGGGTCTCTTAAACACCTGTAGAATACCTCTCCCTGCTGCCCTTGTCTCACTATATCTTCTCTGCTGCCCCCTTTTACTTCAATCACACTACACAGATACTTCACACTCTTTGCTTCTTTCAAATCATTCATCGACTATTAATTCATTTTAATTATGTTTTTATTGTAAGACCAATGTATTGAGCTGATGAGGCTTTCAGATGATGGTGGGAATGTAGGGAACAACGAGATAAGGCCAGTGTTTTTGCAGTTTTTATAGCAAAACATTTTTTTGGCATAAAATAAATAAAATATTGCTTCATTACAAACATAAAGTTTAATTTTCTTTATATGGTGCTATCAACAGCTGTTGTTGAGTATTGGTCATGAGCATAGCAACATTAGATGACAAACTCTTTGAATTAAGAGAAAAAGTTTTCATTAAATTCTAGGACACCCTTGACAGATATTCAAGAACTGTTGAGGACATCATGTGAAGAAAATAAATTAAATTTTATGTTTGTACTGAAGCACTATTTGATTTATTTTAATAAACAAATGTTTTGACATAAAAACTGCAAAAAACAATGACCTTTTCTATGTTCCTTACCTCCCCACCTTATCTCATATGGTTTCCTTTTGTAAAATAACTCATTTTAGTTGCATTTTTGGGGAATGAATTTGTTGATTTATGTATGGTGCAGGTTTTTTCCAGAGGGTGTGGTTGTAAGGAAATGAGCCTGAGATTGGTTTAGGTTGAATATTTGGGCCTGAAAATTTGGAATTAATAGGCATACTGCGCAGATTTGTTTGTTAAGTATAGGTTACTCTTGCAGGTTTGTTTATAAGTTACTCTTGGAGGTTCTGTGAGGATATTTTGTGTAGTGACGGAGGACTGAAGTATGGCAAAAGCTGTTTTAAAGATATTGTTGAGTTTGTGGAATCCAGAGAGTGATGTACTAGAAGGATGATGTTGATTGTTCCTCTTGATATTGTAGACCAGTTATTTTAAGTTAAGTTTATTTGACTACACACCAGTGCTTTAGAGTGACATCTGTTGATAAAAACACGTAGCAGTTTTTGGTTATATTTTGCAAGGTTATCATTGTTGAAGAACATTCTTTTTGCTTTCATAGCTAGACTATGTGGTTGATATCTTTTTTCCTTGGCATGCACATTAGTTTTTAGGTATCCATGATAGTTGATATTTTCCAAGAAATTACAAAAGTGAAAAATGTTGGCGGTCTGCCAGGAAGGATTCGAATTGTCCAGTAGAATTGGTCCAGTTCATGAAGCTGTCGATGTATCTGAACCAACAAACTGGTTGTAAATATTGTTTGCTAAGGAACATACATTCTAGTATAACCATATTAAAGTTTTCAAATAAGGGGGCTATATTTGTTCCCTTGGCGCTATATTTTTCTAGTAGATTTTGTCCAATAATTTGAAATGATTTTTTTTATCTCCAAAATAAAATTTGATGATTTAACCAGGAATGCAGTAGTTGTGGTTTGGGGGCCATAAGGACTTGTGTTGAGGCAACCTTCAATTTCTGTGAGTTTTTAGCTATATTGGATATTATTGTAAAGTGTTGTTACATCTTTTGAGACCGAGATGGCCTCCTGCAGTAGAGCGGTGGGCAGTGTGGGGAATTGTTCTATAAAATTATTCGGGTCCTTAATATATAAATGGTAGATTCTTAACTAAAGACTGAAGATGTGAAGCCACAAAAGCTGATATACATATGCCTAGGAAGTCAGGATTCTGAACTGAGAGGTCAAGAGACTAGGTGGAGCAATTGTGCTTTATTAACTAACCTCATCCTGTGTCCTTATACTAATGTAACCTCATCCTGTGTCCTTATATTAGTGTTCTTCTGGAGTCTGCTTTGTTAACCAACGTTTTTGTCTCAGCTGCAGTCCCCGGGAGTTAGTCAGAGCCCCACAGTGGTCAAGTTTGTGACGTCGTCTCAACCCCTAACAACACAGAAGATGGTGAGTGCCACAGCAGGCGGCTCTCAGATGACCAAGCTGGTGGTGGTTTGCATGGCCAACTCTGGGACAACCACCGGTACTACACTGGTTTCACAGGTCAGAAACAACTATTTTACTCTCTTGGTTCACCAAAAGAGATTTAGGATCGAAAAATAAAATGTTGATATAGATTTGAACAAATGGTATTAATCTCATCCATAGTTTAAATTTAGAAATATAATTTTAAACGTTAGAGAACCAAATGATATAAAAAAAATGTTAAACTGATATACATGGTCTATATAGCCAACAACTAGGATTACTTTGGTTTCAATATTCCAATGGGAATATGTGATATATCTCTTTAAGGAAAACCTCTTTTCACTTTTTGAGGATGGTTTGTAATAGAAATATATATATATATATTTGAAAGAAAGTAGAGGAAAGGTGGATAAAAAACATATAAAAGGTAACAAAATATGCCTTTTACAATGAAAAGAGGATAATAGTTCAAACTTTACATTGCTGCCACTGGACAATGAGAGCGAGAGAGAGAGTGGAAAACAATTTAGGAAAACCACTCTCAGTACACCCAACTGGGATAGAACCCGGATCTCCCTGTCTTAAGCAATCCAGTCCATTTTGAGACTAGTGTCTTAGACCATGCTGCCACCGAAGCAAGTATGGGTGTGCTAATATTGCCAAGAGACTACAAGATATGATTGTGTTAGTATTACTAGGAAATTGTACAAGATATGATTGTGTTAGTATTACTAGGCAACTGTACAAGATATGATTGTGTTATTATTACTAGACAACTGTACAAGATATGATTAATTACTAGGCAACTGTACGAGATATGATTGTGTTAGTATTACTAGGCGACTGTACGAGATATGATTGTGTTAGTATTACTAGACAACTTTACGAGATATGATTGTGTTAGTATTACTAGGCAACTGTATGAGATATGATTGTGTTAGTATTACTAGACAACTTTACGAGATATGATTGTGTTAGTATTACTAGGCAACTGTACAAGATATGATTGTGTTAGTATTACTAGACAACTGTACAAGATATGATTAATTACTAGGCAACTGTACGAGATATGATTGTGTTAGTATTACTAGGCGACTGTACGAGACATGATTGTGTTAGTATTATTAGGCAACTGTACAAGATATGATTGTGTTAGTATTATTAGGCAACTGTACAAGATATGATTGTGTTAGTATTACTAGGCAACTGTACAAGATATGATTAATTACTAGGCAACTGTACGAGATATGATTGTGTTAGTATTACTAGGCAACTGTACGAGATATGATTAATTACTAGGCAACTGTACGAGATATGATTGTGTTAGTATTACTAGGCGACTGTACGAGATATTATTGTGTTAGTATTACTAGGCGACTGTATGAGATATGATTGTGTTAGTATTACTAGGCAACTGTACAGGATATGATTGTCTTATGCAGGCAGGACACCAGCCCGGAGCTCTCGGAATGAAGTCTGTCTTCATGAGCCAGCAGCCAGTCAAGATGGAGACTGATGTAGAGGAACAGATCTTGGGACAATGACATGGACTACTTTCTCCATGAGCCACTCAAGATGAAGACGGAGATGGAGGAACTGATTCAGGACAATTACACCGACTGCTCTCTACATAAGCCAGTCAAGATGAAAACCGAGGTGGAGGAACTGATTCGGGACAATTACACTGACTGTTCTCTCCATGAGCACTCAAGATGAAGGTTGACGTGGAGGAACTGATTTGGGGCATTCACACGGACTGCTTTCTACATGAGTACTCAAGATGAAGACTAAGGTGTAAGAACTGATTTGGGACAATGACATGGACTGCTCTCTACATGAGCACTCAAGATGAAGACGGAGGTGGAGGAACTGATTTGGGACAATTACACTGACTGCATTCTACATAAGCAAGTTAAGATGAAAACCGAGGTGGAGGAACTGATTCGGGACAATTACACTGACTGTTCTCTCCATGACCACTCACGATGAAGACGGAGGTGGAGGAACTGATTCAGGACAAGGACACCGACTGCTCTCTACATGAGCACTCAAGATGAAGACTAATGTAGAGGAACTGATTTGGGACAATGATACCAACTGCTTTCTACATGAACACTCAAGAAGAAGACTAATGTAGAGGAACTGATTTGGGACAATGATACCAACTGCTTTCTACATGAACACTCAAGAAGAAGACTGAGGTGGAGGAACTAATTTGGGACAATTACACTTGACTGCTCTCTACAGGAGCCAGTCAAGATGAAAACTGAGGAACAGATCCAGTACAGTGGCATGGACTTATCTTTCTACTAGAGACAAGGAGAGTTGAAGTAACATCAAGGCCAATGAACAAAAATAAATGTGAGTGCTCAATAAACTAGCATTTTCATCAACACATTTTATATAATACATATATTAGATGTATTTGTGTACCCCTAGTTGAATATCACTGCTCTAAGCTACTTTTAACTACAAGTAATAAAAGTTATCAGAACCTCTTTTTATTTTGAGACATGTACATTTTGTTAAATATGGAGGAATGTACAGCAAAAGTGGATATGTTATTATTATTATTATTATTAGCACCGAGTCTTACTACCCATTCGGGTTGCACGCACTTACGCTAATGTGTAATGGTAGGGTGATTGTGAGATGAAATGAAGGACCTACAAGTTTAACGTGGAATCCGAACCACGGTGGAGGCCTGGTGTTCCCCACAATCACAAGATGTCTTGTCAGAGGTGAAGGAAGAGTTTGGTAATCAGATAAATTTTTGCCGCGACCGAGGATTGAACTCCGGCCGCCAGAAGTGGATATAAACTTATATAAGGGAATGAACTAGAGATGTCACAATACCTCTTTTTTTCTCGATTCCAATTCTTAATTTCAAGCTTGATTTTTCGATTATCGTTTCCGATTCTTGAACATTTTTTTAAAAAAAATTTTTTCCAAGCATCCAACCTCAAATTTTTTTTTAGGTATTCAATTTATGTATTCTGACAACCTCCCTTAACTTTTACTTTTATAAAAAAGTGTGTCAAAGTTGTTAAGTTTCTACCTCTTATTACTGTCATAATGTCAGGTCATATTATATTCAAGATCATTTATTTTTCATGTTGAACACCTTAAAATGTTAGGATTGTACTATATTCAGGCCAATACAGTATATTTACAATTTGCAGGGATTTAAGTGAAACGGAAACTAAACTAATATGAGAGATAATCGATTATTACTAGAGATGGGACACTTGAATCTTTGAATCCACTGAATCCTGACAAGTATTCGAGATTTGAGGATTCAGTGTTTTACTGGAATAGATGGTCATATCTTTCACCTCATAAATAAAACATTATATTTTGAATAAAAAAATTACTTAGGCCTACTTGAAAAGCACAACTTAACCTGTAATCCTTATTTTGTCATACAAACAAGATTAAAATGAATAAAATCATTATTAAAAAAAGTTAGGTGTGAAAAATCTTAAGTGCCTAGTACCCTACCCCCTCACCTCTATAAGAAACTTGGACTTGACCGTTTCGGCACTTGCTCACTTCTAAAACTTTCACCTCATGAACATTATTGTAAATATTTTAATGAACACATTAAAACTCGAATTACAAATAAACTTGAAATAAATAAAATTATCGCTTTTTTTTAAACAGAAATAAGAACACATCACACATGATACAAAGTTGGCAGCCATGACGTTGTAAAGTGGTCAGGGTTTTAGGCCCTTAGCTCTCAACCTTTTCATTTATAAAATTATATTAGTTTTTCCTTTAGTTTACATCTTAATACACTCAAGATACTGAGAGTACTAAACTGATAAATACATTGTTCTTTTCCATTAATCTAGGCCTAATTTAATTCTCTTTATTACTATCAAATGGTTAATTATAAGAAAGTGTGGGGTTTCATGGTAATTATAAGTTATGTAAATCATAACCAAAGTTGTAAGCAATATATGTTTTAAATTTCAATTCATTAACGTCATTTTCAGGCCTTTAAGCTTTTAATCTAATAGTTTTTCATTATTTAAAGTCTTTGTTGGAATATTAGAGTCATCCAAATTTATTACTTTTATTTTTCACATTGAGCATCGTGCAATGTATTAATAGCTGAACCCAGAAGCTGGGAGACGCACCTGTTCTTGCACGTGTGGTCTTTCGGGGGAGGGGGAGGTTTTGGCGCGGACTCCTGACGAATCAGTGCCTCTAGTGTAGCGTCTGTTTTTGACCTTATCTGGAAGGAAAGCGTCACACGCGGCACTGGCCGGTTAGCACGCAAAGAGTAAAGACCGGTACTCTCAATCAACTTATCGTAACTTTCAAGATGGGAGAAAGTAGAGGTAGCCCAGGTGGCTAAATAATTATCTTTAGCTATGTCATAATTAGTTCGTGTTTCTAAATTAAATATCCTTGGTACTAAAATGTAAATGATTTATTAAAATAAAACTTCAAATTCAAATGCTACGCTAAACAATATCTTTTTGAATCGGCTGTGTACCTCTACCCCCACCATTATCTATATAACCCCGAGATGCTCTACCGAAACAACTGACTGCCGTGGACGACAACGTAAGAAGAAGATGAGAAGGTGAGAATGATCATCAAATCAGCTGACTAGCGCCGACTAGGTACAAAAATGATGTACAACGCGAGGCCGATTCTCAACAACAGCAGATGACCAGCCGCTGACTGGGTACAACGTATATTATGTTTACTCGCCAGAGTGACGATTGAAATAAAGATACTGTTAATTCTTTTTACACAACTGGTTTTAATTATCTACAACTATGCAAAGAACCACAATTTATTGTATACGATCCTTAAGTTAGACATTTTGTTGGGTTTCATGAAAAATAAATAATTTAGACAGTCAGACACCGATAAAACTGTTTATTTATGCCTACCAGCCTATGTATTGTATATTGATTGTTTGTTTAAACTTGATTCAGATAATCTGATCACTTAGTAAGTTGCGCTCTAGAGTTTTAAGAATCAAATAACGACTTGCTAATTCATAATTTGTTTTTAATTTGATTTTAACAAAGAGTTTATTATTTTTTTAAATATGTTATTGAAAATAAAAATATTCAATCACAGTCTTGACTAATAAAATAGGAATGACCACATTGCAAGAGTAGAAAATATGTTTGTGTTTTAAATAGAATGTATTCTCAGAAATCGATATATGGCAAGAATCGAAAATAGGCCACACCCTAAATTTTCGGCAACTTTTAGAGAAAAAACAATATTCCCACTTAAATATGATCAGTGTATTAAATCATTTGAAAATAGAAAATGTTTAGTGGTAGGTGCTTACACTTAAAATGATGTCACTTGGAAATAAAAAGATAAGTTATTCATACTCAAAATTAAATTGCTTGGGAAAAAAAGGTAAGTTGTTCATAATAAAAATGAGGTCACTTAGAAATTAAAAAATAATGATGCACTTAAAATGTGATCACTAAAAAAAATAGGCCAACAATGAGACACTTTGAGAGGAACGAAAAATTATTCATCATTGCTCTCATCAGTGTCACTTTCTTCACTCTCATTGGTCTCTTCTGGATGGTCCTCTCACAAAATATCATCTTCCGTGCCATCCATCTTATTGGCTAGGCAGCACTTCTTCCGTGGACAATGGATTCAGCAGATATCCTTCCCCAAGCATTTAATATCCACTTGCAAATAAGGTTCAACGAAGGCTTCTTAATTTTGCCACTAGGGGTTAGGGGATGAAGGACCTAAGTAGTTGTCAAGTCATACCTCCTAGAATAACAACAAGATCTGAATTTGTTGCCTTGACTTTATTTTTCACATCTGGAGTAAGATGCCCTTTGAATGCATCAAGCACTAGCATTCGCTGTTTTTTTTAGAAGAGCTCTAGGCCTTCTATTCCACACGACTGCTAACTAATCGCACATTAATTCTGTCATCTACCCCTTCTCTTGACACCTGATAATGATTCCACTGGGCAGGGTTTTTCTTCTTAAAATTACATGTGGGGGTAGCTTCCTACCATCAGCAGTTACAGCTAACATAGCTGTTATGTACAATTTTTCATTGCCAGTGGTCTTTACAACAATGGATTTGGATCCCTTTTCATCCACGCAAGTATTACATGGCATGTCAAAATACATGGGTGTTTCATCGGCATTTCCAATTTGACTAAGAAGATATTCATTTTGTCTACAGAGACCAATTACATCCCGTTTATATTTCACTAACTTCTCTGCGTAGTCGGTGGTAGTGATGGGCACTATCGAATGAAACCTATCGAATCATCCGATAGTTTTAAAATCATTCGAATGAAAAGTATTCATATTCATTCACCTTGCTGCTGAACGATAGTAAACCTTACTGTTTTGAATGTTTTCCTTGTTACAGAGATGTGAAATATTTGTTTCTATAAGGTCCACTATTGGGAATGATTTACACGTTACCTTGCTGATCGATAGTCAACCTTATGGTTCGGAATGTTTTCCTTTTCACAGAGATGCGAAATATTTGTTTCTATAAGGTCCACTATTAGGATTCACTTCTACGGGTTACCGTGCTGATCGATAGTCAACCTTACGGTTTCTAATGTTTTCCTTGTTACGGAGATACGAAATATTGGTTTCTGTAAGGTCCACTATTGGAAATCAATCCTCGTTTTACATTGCTGATCAATTATTATTATTATTATTATTATTTTATTCTATCTTATGGTTTCGTTCTCATCTGTTGTTTATCCACACAAAATGTGGGTTAAAGTAAGCTTACAGTTTATCATTTACATTTTCCTGACCATAGTTTTTAGACTATTATTCAAACCTATTTGTATTTATTTATTATTTATTTAATTTATAGTAATTGTATTTCTCATAAGGCTATTCAATTAGGTCCGCGATAATTACGAATTATCCAACGCCTTAGCTCAGTCGGTAACGAGTCGACCTACTAATCTAAGAATCCCGGGTTTGATTCCCGACATGGCTGATAAAATCTATTATTTGAGAAATGTGCGTTTCCCCTTTCACAGTGATAAATTAGCGCATAGGGGCTGGATGTTGTGCCTATTATGGAATTTAGTTAATATAAAAGTCATGTGCTGATATAATGAAATGGTTCAGAAAGAGAACGTAAAACACCATAAATAAAAATCAAACACGAATTCAGCCACCTTAATATATTAATGTTTCTACTTTCGTTTGCTATAAAAATAATAAATCTTTATAGACGTCAAATATGCTACACATTGGAAAATAATTAATAAAAATTATGCATAGCTTACGTAATTTCTTCCTGACGAGTGTAGGTCTTTTCTCTTATTCTGGTAGGAAATTTGTCTTTTACAGTCTTTTATGTTGTAGGTTTTTCTTTGGCTCAAATAGCACCTTTTGTAGTGTTCATAATTGAATTATGTTCTAATTTAAATCTATATATATATGTTAAGTTTCTCTTTAAAGTAGTATTACTGGGACAAGGCCATTAAAATAATAATATTAATAATAATAATCACTAATTTGAAATTAAATTACGTTAGGATTATCATATAATATTTTAGGCAAATGAGTATCCAAATAAATTATACAATATTGTGAAAATTCTTCTGTTAGTTCTGTCACATATTGTTTTCTTACATGTTACTAAAACGTTGACCAAAAATGTATTTCAAAATAAAAAGGGCATTTAGAAATATTACCTAATTTACCTAAGATGTTATTAGCTAGATGGTAAGATTGATTGATGCCTTAGTACTCTCATTCATCAAATTTTTTTAAAATAATACATTATTGTTATGTTTATATGATCAAATTTTACCCAAAAAAATAATTAATATGTTATTTATAATAAAGTAGGCCCTATTTAAAATTTAAATTAACTTACCTTGATGAGCAAATGATTAATTGGAATTTGTATGCTATCATTTGCTGCGCTATTCTTTTTTATTCACTAGTTATCACATTTGGGATAAAGTAATTACTATCTAACAGTAAAATGTAAGCTTGGAGGTTCAAACTTCTCTTCAAAATTTAAATTGCGCGCGCGCTATTCCGCAACGACATGAACGCCATTTGGTTTTAATGTTTGATCACTAGAACTAAAGAGTAGCCAGACGGTTCAGACCCGCATATCTATGCCCGATGTACAAGATGGCGGGCAAAACATAATAGTTTATAAGATTACCAAGAGAGTTCAGCACTATACAGCCTAGGTATTTAGGCGTGAATAACTATATTCTGACACAATCACACACTGCACAGTTCTGTAAGTGTGAATCCATCTTTAATCTATACTATCATGGGCTGGTTTTACTTCTTTGTTCAGTACGTATTTACCCATGTGAATTCAATTGAAATATGCCTCCGCCCCTCTGGTGGCGTAGATTTCTGGGTGCGCCACTTTGTGGTTGCCTTCAGGGTAATAAACAGACTCTGAACCCACAAAGATTAGGAGCGGATTATACGACCTCCCCGTAGCTTGAGAGATAAAATCAAACTTCAATTTCTTATTAATTAAACAGACAGCTCAAAGAAGATTGGAAGATTAAAGGATAAGTGAAACCACAGACTACGTCACTAAAATCAAGGGAGTGAATTGTAACGTGTACACAGTTTACCAACCACCGAGGAAATTTGAGGAATAATGAATAATGCCAGCCTAAACAACACTACACCAGCTGATACCAGATTACAAGAACTAAAATACAATTCTCAGCAGGCCCGCCAAGTCCTCAAACCGGACCTAATACCATAATCAAAGCACGGGACCACTCCCCCTTTCAACCTTCTCTTTGCATTACTAATCTTAACTTTATTATATAGGTATTTTTTTTAAAAAATTGTCACTTTTAATAAACGGAAGAAACGCACTAAAATGTATACGTAACTAAACATAGAAATGAGATGCACTTGGGGAAATAATTAGGTTTAAGCGTAACATGAAGTTTATTCATTGCACGACTCTATTCAAATGCTAAATTAAATTTGTAATTTTGTATTCAAAAATAAAATACTCTGTGAGACTGCCAAACACCTCCAAGCGGAGGACAAGACTAAACCAATGATACAAGTGTGAGACATATTTCCAAATATAGTAAGGATCATAAAATCATCAAACTCGTCAGTGAGTTGAGGCTAAATGAAGCGTGGCGATGCCAATAACGTAGTTTTCAATGACGATAAGTTTTTTAAGAGGAGACCCCATCTAGTGGGTTGGGCGTGCATTTTGTATGAATAGGTATTTTACTACTTCTCATTCATATCTTATTTTGTATTTTGTTGGGTGATCTGGCGGGTTAGGAGTAAGGTGGCAGACTTCTGTGCTGGGGGTCCGGGGTTCAATCCTCTGTCCCGGCACAGATTTATTTGATTGACAAACCCTACCTTCACCTCTGACAAGACGTGTATTAATCACAGCTTGTGAATGTGAGGAATGCCAGGCCTCCACCGTGGTTCGGATCCCACGTTAAACTGTAAGTCCTCCATTTCATATCACAATCACCCTACCATTACACATTATAGTAAGTGCGTATAACCCGAACGGGTAGTAAGACGCGGTGCTAATAATAATTATAGTAAGTGTGTATAACCCGAACGGGTAGTAATACTATGTGCTAATAATAATTGTATTTACTTTAAGTTTTTTTAAACCTGTGGACCTGAACTACGAACCTGGGGTGGTACAGAAAGTGCAGGGCCTGGTTCCATGATACCAACCGCACCCCCCTTCTCCATCGTGGTGGTCTCTATTCTCGGAGAGGTCCACATGAGATGCGAGTGCCTGCACATCGGACCAATGAAAAAGGGAAGAATCTTGTCTTGAAAGGAAATAAAATCAACTACCACGATTACATGCATAGCCTAGGGCTTGATTCAGTCAGACGTTACAGTAAAATTCAATATGGCGTCTAGGCTACCGGAAGCAGATAAAATGATAAGAATATTCCCTGAAAAAAATGCTGGTTACTGTGTAAGCAATTTTCCCACCGTTTCCGCAAAATGTTTTCAGCAACTCCAAGAATCAAATCTAAACTAAAAGTTCCTAACCTACCTCTGCAAGGGATAACTATCATTGGAGCAACCGGAAATAGGACCCGCAAAGGTGAACTGCAAACAATGTTCGAGGTGCAAATTGCCGGAACTACGGTAGAAATCGGTTTTGTTGCATTCCCTGGGTTGTCCGTTCCTATCATTATTGGAAATAGTTGATTACGTGAGCATCAAAGCACAATGACGCGGCAATTGCAATTCCAAGAAGAAGATAATGTATCTCCATATTGTTTCAAAGAACCTCATTACTATAACACTTACTCACATTCATAACCGATAAGATTTGCAAGAATCCATTTAACGCCGAGGGTCTGAAAAAGAAAGAAGATCCTACAAGCATCGAACCAGCTACCTACGCAGCAAGAAGAAGATGGTTTCAACAAGACGGAGCGTTAGAATTCGCACCACACTAAGTCGGTAATTTAACACGAAAATCAGGGTCAGTGATTTACAAAAAAACAACTTTGTACACCCAACTGAGACTCAAACCCCGATCTCCCTGTCACCGGTATTTAGTCTAACATGACTGTGATGCGTTTATACCAATGTTCCGCAAATGGTGCACCGTGGTACACCCGGCGGTGAATTAGGTGTACCTTACGGTCACAACAAGAGCGCCTCGTTTCGCTGTCAATAAGAACAAGAATGATGTTTGTACTAGCCGTGCGTCAGTCGTCCTCATTTCTGACAAAATAGAAGGCTTTCCACGAAGCTAGAGTTATGGATTACCAAAATTTCTAATGGTTCCATCGAAATGTTACTAAATGTTAAAGAAACGGGCACAGAAAAAGAACCTCAGCTTTTTTTTAAATTTTGGAACACTCGAAGTTAATTCAGGAAAAAATTAATCTATACTCTCTTAAATCTGATTAAGCATCATTCGAATGGATGCGTAATCTATAGGTTTCAACTACGCATTTATCAGTCAAAGAGTAAGAGAAGGTGACCTGGCGGTCTAGGGTTAAGGTGTCAGACTTTTATGCTGGCGGCTAGGGTTCAATCCTCGGTCCCGGCAAAGATTTATTTGATTATCAAACCCTTCCTTCACCTCTGACAAGACATCTTGTGAATGTGAGGAATGCCAGGTCTCCACCGTGGTTCGGATTCCACGTTAAACTGTAGGGCCTTCATTTCATCTCACAATCACCCTACCATTACACATTAGCGTAAGTGCGTACAACCCGAACGGGTAGTAAGACGCGGTTCTAATAATAATAATAATAATAATAAGAGGAATTTATGGAAATGAAGACCGATTGGTCTTTGAAATTAAAATTGGCCGACAATGAACCGAGAGCTAGCACGTCGTATTGGTCTCACTTTCTCCTTGCAAGAGTGAGGTAGAAATCATGTTATGGCGTGTTGAGCGAGCGCCGACTTCGGACAGAGGCCGTGGTGCGTACCCAAAACAAAAGACTGTGCTGCAACGTTATTTTAGGGCTTGTTAGGTGGACCATGTACTTTTTTATTTAACATTGTGTCTTACCACCCGTTCAGGTTATAAGCTTAAGTATTAATTACGCTAATGGATTAGGAATTGGGAAGGCTGAATATGGAAGAAGTGAACCCGCATTTGCGTAGAGGGAGAGTGGAAACTCATTTAGGAAAACCACCCCAGTTCACCTGAGTGAGATTCAAACCTCAACCTCCCCATCTTTGGCAATTTATATCAATACAAAACTAGTGCGTTAGCCAGTGGCGTGTCGTGGAGTGTTGCAAGGGAAACCTACCTCATTAAAACTGTACCTGTTATATGTTAACGTCCACTGGGGCCCTATTTGACCAATAATACGTATATGGTATGCTCTGCATGACTCACACGGTAACGTATTGCCCCTCGATGACCAATGAGTTTTCTACTGAGTGGTATGAACAATTCACAGGTACTGTTTAAACTGATGCTGCTTACCCTGGCAACACTTCACGACACGCTACTGGCGCTAGCCAACTACGCCACCGAGGTGGGTTACTCTGTACTTGAAGAGTTTGGAGAATACTGCGTTAGACCATGCCGACCACCGATGCTGATAGAGCAAATGATACGATCACCCGACGAAAGGATGACGACATTGAAAGAAGATATCAAGGGAAATGTACCCACATTTGCTTGTGTAATTCCAGTCGAATTTATAAATATCTAGTGTGGCACCGATGTAATCTGATCCTGAAAATATATATATTCATCGCCAATCTCAATACATGTTGTGAGTTATCTTAAAAAGGTAGATAAAATAAGTTTGTATTTTTGTTTTTATAAAGCAGGCGTGTCAAACTCGTTTTATTAGAAGGGCCAAATTTCAAGAAATTGTTACTAATACAAAAGTAATATTAAGATTATATAGTAAAACATAGTGATAAAAATAAAGAAAATTATATAATAATTCTTTAGACTGTAGAACCAACCCTCTATATGATTTTCACCAGAAATATGGGACCTTTTATCTGCAGCAATGGTATTTAGTGCTGTGGTGACTTCACTTTCTAACTGATGACAAAATCGTGTCCACGATCTCTCAGCGGTTTGTTCCTTTTCACAAGAGAAAACAACTGTTCACGCACTTGTATGCTGCCAATCAAAGAACATTATTTGATGAGCAAATTGAACCTTTTTTAAAAATCGATCTTTGCTATGTACAAACAGGTCCCCGCCCACCTGGCAAATAAATCACTTTGGCTTGTCATATCTGTTTTGTGATAATATTAGGTTTCAATATTTTTGGTTTTAAAACTAATCTATAAATTCCTTAATCGAAGGATGCTGGTAGCCTGGTATTTGGTGGAGTTTGACATTCCGTGCTTAGAAATTAACGCAACCTTTGATTTTGGCAAACTGGAAATACTACATAACTGTTGGCTTTTTACAGAAAAATGAGTATTGATTTTTTATTGACAATAATTTCTGAGGTGGAATAATAAAATTATTAATATTGAAGAGTTAACTAAATGCGACGTGAGAAAACGCAAAAATGTTTTTAATAATAACAACATTATTTTTACTATATTAATACTATTACTATTTTATCTGCAGACGGCGTACTACATAAAATGCAATTACACTGAAATAGTTAATCATTATTTTATGTCCAGTATTATTATTTTATTAGCTATTAATTTACAGTACTATAATCCACTCAGTTTATAATAATGAATATGTTGATAACAAAACTCACGTTACTCACCATAATTGCTAAACGTTTACAAAAAAAGTTTTTCTCTAAATAAAACAATGTATGATATATATGTAAGATTCATAATCATTCATTGGGGAACTAACTTCTAAGGGCCCCAAGTTCTGCTTGGTACAGGTCCCCAAAAGTGTTAATCCGGGCCTTCGTACAAAGTAAAGATTTGACATACCAACCTCACCTGTTGGATTTCCCCAAATAAAGGCCAATTTCCAAGTGCCATAATCTGAAACTGGGTATTTCTAAAAGGTTTATAAAAAGAAGGAACTGGCCGCATTGTATGTTGGTTCATCATAAGGCCCGCGGTCCGCAAGTGTTACATGCCTGATGGCTCTTGCTGCTACTTTCAACGGTGTCAACGGGGGTTGGGTTCTTGACTCCTGAGAGACGGAGAGGAAAGATGAGTCAACGTCGAGGGCAGGGCAAGAATGAATAAACGACGAAACAACTACGTAAGTCAGTGTGGTCCAACTGGCGGCCCATGGGCCAAATGTGGCCCTCAGTATTCTGGAGGAGAATAAAGGGGAACCCCTGGGTGGTGAAATGTGAAATAACTATTGATTCAAATACATTTTTTAAAGGTCGTGATTTCATTTTGTTGTGCATTTACTTGATTAAGAATTATATGTATAGTTATGTATTTATAATACTAAATTGGTTTGGGAAAGTGTGCGCGCATACATATTTCAGCATTTTTGAGAGGGTGATAAACTTTCCCTGGCAATAAAATTTGAATGATTCTACCAATCAAAAGTAGAATTTACATATATGCCTATATTAGGTTAGTGGGATTAATAAATATATATATTTAGCCCGCGGTGCATACTGATAATCAGATTTGGCCCTTGCGGTGAAAAACGTTGGACCACCCTGACGTATACAATGAGATCGAGTCATGGATTAAGGGGAAAGGAGGACTCACCTACAAGTATTATATTTTGTAATCATATGTGTGTTTATGATGTCATGGTAAGTTTACAGGTTGAACGATATAAAGTAATTAATCATTTGCTATGTGTTTTAGTTTAGCTTAGTTTAGTTTATTCGTTAATAATACATATGATATACATTTTTCAAGGATAAAGAGAATACAAATACCAACATTAAAGTTATAAAATGTAAGTTTGACATATTTAACACATAGAGAAAAATTAACAACTGAAAATATGCGGGGAAAACTTTACAAAAAAAAAAACACGCTGCACTCAGGGATAAATTAAATTAAACTTTTAGAGCTGTATTGTCATTGTGTTAATTGTATGGTTGGGTACCAATAACTTGGGCCCAGAGAAGCTCTCCTACAATTGGTGGGGACTGTTGTAGGAGGTGGCGTATGCGGTGATGAGGGCGAGAAGGCCCCCCGGGATCGGCACCAATGGTTCTGATAAGAGGATTATGTGTTTTAGTGAAAAGCCAATTTTATTAACATCATATAGACTAGTGGGGCATTTGTGAGTGATTTATTTCATAGCCCCAACATATATATATATATTTATATTTTAGACTCACGTATAACTACTCGTTCGGGCTATACACTTATGTACTAGTTACGCTATTTGTTTTAAGGATCAGGAAGGTTATATTTAAAGGATGTGTAGCCGCATTTGCGTGGAGGAAGCGTGGAAACCATTTTGGAAAACCACCCGACCGAGATTCGAACCTCTATTTACTCGTCATCAGCAATCTAGTCTACTGCGAGAGTAGCGCGTTAGATAATGTGGCCACCCAGGCGGGCTCCCAAATATGTATTTTATAAGTTGTAGAATAGCATATTATTGTATTGTAAGAATCAGTGTGTAGCATAATTTAAACACAGGCAACACAAATACCATTCACGGTAGGAATTACTCTCTGAAAGGTCTTTTTTCATACCAATATCCTACTATATAGTAGATTTATGGCAGGGAAAAAGGCCTTTCAGAAGTCAATTCCTACGGTGAATGAAATATATACATATTTGTTAATGAGACAGCGTATACCGAACGGGTAGTAATACACGGTGCTAAAAAAAAGTCAAGTGCCAAGCATTAGTAATATTATCGCCGTTTTGAGATAACTTTTTTTATTTAGCACCGCGTCATACTATCCCTTCGGGTTATACGCTTTAAGTCCTAATTACTCTAAGGGATTAGGAATTGGGAAGGTTGAATTAGAGGAAGTGAACCCGCATTTGCGTGGAGGGAGAGTGGAAAACCATTCAGGAAAAACCACCCCCAGTTCACCCGACCGAGATTCGAACCTCGATCTCCCCGTCCTCAGCAGTCGAGCTCAACACGACAAGCGCGTTAGCCAACTACGCCACCGAGGCGGGTTTGAGATAACTCATTAAGATAACTGACTTTCAACAGTTATGCGATTGATGGAGATAGGGTGTTTTTAGGACTTCTGAATTGAGCTGTAGGTTTGACATATTGACAGAGTGCAGTAGCAAGGAATGAATTTTCCCTAAGGTAGTTGAAGTTTGTAAAGCAAAGCTCCGACTATAGATGAATATCAAATAAAAACCATCGCTATTCACATCGATACTGTAATATTGATGGGAAAAAACATAGTCTGCAAAACATCGATGTATTATAATAGAAACAGGGGATTTTAAAAATCGATCAAATAACTGTATGGCATAAATGGCTGAAATGCATCTTTTTTAGCACCACGTATTACTTCCCGTTTAGGCTATGCGCACATGTACAAAATTATTCTAGTGTTATAGACACGAGTAAGGTTGAATTTAGAGGAAGTATTCCCACATTAGCACGGAGGGAAAGTGGAAACCCATTTAAGAAAAAAAAAACACCCTCAGTACAGTCAATCGGGATTGAAACCTGATCTACCAGTCAAGAAGATTGAAATAATGGTAGAGAGAAAGATAAATATTCAGAAAAGTGAAAGAATTAGAACACGTGACAAGACAGGGGAAAATTGAAATAAAGAAACAGAGTAATAGAAATAGTCAGAAAAAATAAGAACATTTATATACCTAATATAAGCTATTACGAGAATGACACCTCAGGCCATGTGGCCACCAAAGTGGCTGCATTTTGAGTAAATTAATCTAAAAATTAAAATCACATCAAACATATGGTATTCTTAAATACCGTACACACCATAAAATGTATCTAAAAAATTAATAAACGGAGTTACAACAGTTCATAGTTTCCAGTTCAATAACTAGAAATAGGTGACCTGGCGGTCTAGGGGTAAGGTGTCAGACTTCTGTGCTGGCGGCCGGGGTTAAATCCTCGGTCCCGGCACAGGTTTATCTGATTACCAAACCCTTCCTTCTCCTCTGACAAGACATCTTGTGAATGTGGGGAATGCCAGGCCTCCACCGTGGTTCGGATTCCACGTTAAACTGTAGGTCCTCCATTTCATCTCACAATCACCCTACCATTACACATTAGCGTAAGTGCGTATAACCCGAACGGGTAGTAAGACGCCGTGATGATAGTAATAATAATAATAATAATAATTAGAACAATTACAAACTGTTTTAAGGTGTTTATGTATATTAATAATATAATTATATACACAGTGGTGCGCCCAAAAATCTATTTTAGGGGAGGGGTGGAGTGGGGGAAGGTGGTGTGGATACAATTGGATACAATCGAGGCAGTAACCAGAATTAAATTTTGAGGTTGGTGGGATTAGTGGGGATGAGCACGTAGATAGTCACAGGAGTCCAAGAAAATAAATTATACCAAACGCTTCTAGAGCTATTTATATTAGAGTAGTTTTTTTAAATATAAATACTTACAGTTGGCCTCGGTGGTCTCGGGGTAAAGTGCTTGCCTCAGGACCCGATGATTGTGGGATAAAACCCAACCGAGGTCAACGGATAGTTATTAAGCAATAAAAATCCACAGCACGACTTATTTCGTAGGGGAAGTTGAGCTGTCGGTCTCGTGTCGAATGTGGCATGTAAAAATACCTTCACCGTTATAATTAGTAAGCTCTTGCCTATAGAAATTATCGTGTGCTGACATAATCAGTCAGTTCAGAAAGTGCCCTTTAAATACATCAAATAAATTAAATGAAAATAGCCTACTATATTTGGTTTTTGTAGAAAGAACAGTAGAAGTTAGTTCTTAAGGTTACTAAGCTTTTTAATATATTCATACATCAAGTCATGTTATCTGCCGCTGTAGCTTTTGATCGATATTATAAATAACTATAATAACACAAATAGTAAAGTAAAATGTGATCATGGTTGGCCACAAAGAAATATCTTTCAATTTTCTCTACTATAGTATTATTATTATTAGCACCACGTCTTACTACCCGTTCAGGCTATACGCACTTACGCTAATGTGTAGTGGTAGGGTGATTGTGAGATAAAATGGAGGACCTACAGTTTAACGTGGGATCCGAACCATCGTGGAGGCCTGGCATTCCCCACATTCACAAGTTTTGATCAATACACATCTTGTCAGAGGTGAAGGAAGGGTTTGGCAATCAGATCTGTGCCGGGAGCGAGGATTGAACCCCGGACCCACAACACAGAAGTCTGACACCTTACCCCTAGACCACCAGGTCACCCATTTTTCTCTACTGTTTTTCCGACTAAAATCAGAGTATAGTTCTGTAAACTTCTTTCTTCTAGCTTGTAGTAGATAGCTATAGTAAAAATCCCCCAAATGTTCTAAATGTGTACATTACTCTTTGGTTAATGAATAAAGTCTAAATAAAATGTAGAGCATGTTAATAAAAGTAGATTTATTTTGAACTCTAGAACTATTTTGAACACTTATGCTCTTTATAAATTAGTTAATTACAGTTTTTAAATGTGTATAGAATTTTCTGAATTTCACAAAAACTAAGGATATAATTAAAAGAAAAAATCCTACTTATAGGATCATCGGTTTCATGCTGAGGTATGATAGAGTCGCATTACACTCTTAAATAAATCTACATATACATTATTTATTAACGATACATTCTGAAACTGACCATTTATTAATAAAAGCTATGACTAAAGGTTGATTGCATAATTGAGGGATATTTATGGATAGGAGGACATATGAGTAGATACAATCTCAAGTCATGGGTGGCCGTAATATTCCTGGATAAGATGATATATTATCGGATACCATCTCACGTCATGAGTGGTCGCAATATTCTTATTAAGAGGATGTTTAAGTTAATCTCATATCCTGTCAAGGATGGCCGGGATATCCCGAGCTAAGAGGATGTTTGAGCTAATCTCAATGTCATGTCAAGGATGGCCGGGATATCCCGAGCTAAGAGGATGTTTAAGTTAATCTCATCTCATGTCAAGGATGGCCGGGATATCCCGAGCTAAGAGAATGTTCAAGTTAATCTCATCTCATGTCATGGATGGCTGGGATATCCTGAGCTAAGAGAATGTTCAAGTTAATCTCATGTCATGTCAAGGATGGCCGGAATATCCCGAGTTAAGAGGATGTTCAATCCTATGGCACCTCAAGGATGGCCGTGACGTCACCAACTTTCATTCCCTGCTTGTCGTGTGCCGCAGAGAAAGTGTGTGCGGCAGGCGGCTTGTCTGTTGGGTATTCCCTGTTAGTAGGCCAGGTGAGGGGAGAGAAGTGGAGTGGGAGACCGGTCCTCTTGCTTGGCTTGTCATGGCATCATTAGTCAAGAAGCGGCAGCTACAAGAACACCGTCTGGTCTCTCGCTGAACTATCCCGAGTTTTGTTGTTCTTTGTCTAGAGAAGTGGAGTGTGTGATAATGAAGGTAAGGATCTTGTGAACAGACGATCTTGGATACTTATTTTGTCAGCGTTATAGAAAACCTGACTAATGAGGTACATGCATGACATACTACATACTTTTCTTTGTACTGTATTCATTATTCATTGTTCAGTGTGTAACAAACAATATCTATCCTGTGCTTGGATTAATCAGTTAATATTCCTGTGCTTATGTTAGTAAATCAGTGCTCCCTTCAAACCAAGCCTGTGTTGGTCGGTTAATGTTCCTTTCAAACCAAGCCTGTGTTGGTCGGTTAATGTTCCCTCCATATCAAACCTGTGTTAGTCGGTTAATATTACCTTTATACCAAGACTGTGTTAGTCGGTTAATGTTCCTTTCATCCCCTCATATCAAGACTGTGTTAGTCGGTTAATATTACCTTCATACCAAGACTCTGTTAGTCGGTTAATATTACCTTCATATCAAGACTGTGTTAGTCGGTTAATATTACCTTCATACCAAGACTCTGTTAGTCGGTTAATATTACCTTCATACCAAGACTCTGTTAGTCGGTTAATATTACCTTCATACCAAGACTCTGTTAGTCGGTTAATATTACCTTCATACCAAGACTCTGTTAGTCGGTTAATATTACCTTCATACCAAGACTCTGTTAGTCGGTTAATATTACCTTCATACCAAGACTCTGTTAGTCGGTTAATATTACCTTCATACCAAGACTCTGTTAGTCGGTTAATATTACCTTCATACCAAGACTCTGTTAGTCGGTTAATATTACCTTCATACCAAGACTCTGTTAGTCGGTTAATATTACCTTCATACCAAGACTCTGTTAGTCGGTTAATATTACCTTCATACCAAGACTCTGTTAGTCGGTTAATATTACCTTCATACCAAGACTCTGTTAGTCGGTTAATATTACCTTCATACCAAGACTCTGTTAGTCGGTTAATATTACCTTCATACCAAGACTCTGTTAGTCGGTTAATATTACCTTCATACCAAGACTCTGTTAGTCGGTTAATATTACCTTCATACCAAGACTCTGTTAGTCGGTTAATATTACCTTCATACCAAGACTCTGTTAGTCGGTTAATATTACCTTCATACCAAGACTCTGTTAGTCGGTTAATATTACCTTCATACCAAGACTCTGTTAGTCGGTTAATATTACCTTCATACCAAGACTGTGTTAGTCGGTTAATATTACCTTCATACCAAGACTGTGTTAGTCGGTTAATATTACCTTCATACCAAGACTGTGTTAGTCGGTTAATATTACCTTCATACCAAGACTGTGTTAGTCGGTTAATATTACCTTCATACCAAGACTGTGTTAGTCGGTTAATATTACCTTCATACCAAGACTGTGTTAGTCGGTTAATATTACCTTCATACCAAGACTGTGTTAGTCGGTTAATATTACCTTCATACCAAGACTGTGTTAGTCGGTTAATATTACCTTCATACCAAGACTGTGTTAGTCGGTTAATATTACCTTCATACCAAGACTGTGTTAGTCGGTTAATATTACCTTCATACCAAGACTGTGTTAGTCGGTTAATATTACCTTCATACCAAGACTGTGTTAGTCGGTTAATATTACCTTCATACCAAGACTGTGTTAGTCGGTTAATATTACCTTCATACCAAGACTGTGTTAGTCGGTTAATATTACCTTCATACCAAGACTGTGTTAGTCGGTTAATATTACCTTCATACCAAGACTGTGTTAGTCGGTTAATATTACCTTCATACCAAGACTGTGTTAGTCGGTTAATATTACCTTCATACCAAGACTGTGTTAATCGGTTAATGTTCCTTTCATCCCCTCATATCAAGACTGTGTTAGTCGGTTAATGATCCCTTCATATAAAGCCTATGTTAGTCGGCTAATGTTCCCTTTATACCAAGCCTGTGTTAGTCGGTTAATGTTCCATTCATATCAAGCCTATGTTAATCGGTTAATGTTCCCTTTATACCAAGCCTGTGTTAGTCGGCTAATGTTCCCTTCATATCAAGCCTATGTTAATCGGTTAATGTTCCCTTCATACCAAGCCTGGGTTAGTCGGCTAATGTTCCCTTCATATCAAGCCTATGTTAATCGGTTAATGTTCCCTTCATACCAAGCCTGGGTTAGTCGGCTAATGTTCCCTTCATATCAAGCCTATGTTAATCGGTTAATGTTCCCTTCATACCAAGCCTGGGTTAGTCGGTTTATATTCCCTTTATACCAAGCCTGTGTTAGTCGGTTAATGATCCCTTCATATAAAGCCTATGTTAGTCGGTTAATGTTCCCTTTATACCAAGCCTGTGTTAGTCGACTAATGTTCCCTTTATACCAAGCCTGTGTTAGTCGGTTAATGTTCCCTTTATACCAAGCCTGTGTTAGTCGGTTAATGTTCCCTTTATACCAAGACTGTGTTAGTAGGTTAATGTTCCCTTCATATCAAGCCTATGTTAGTCGGTTAATGTTCCCTTTATACCAAGCCTGTGTTAGTCGGTTAATGTTCCCTTCATATCAAGCCTGTGTTAGTCGGTTAATGTTCCCTTTATACCAAGACTGTGTTAATCGGTTAATGTTCCCTTCAGAACAAGCCTGTGTTAGTCGGTTAATGTTCCCTTTATACCAAGACTGTGTTAGTCTGTTAATGTTCCCTTCATATCAAGCCTGTGTTAGTCGATTAATGTTCCCTTTATACCAAGACTGTGTTAGTCTGTTAATGTTCCCTTCAGAGCAAGCCTGTGTTTGTCGGTTAATGTTCCCTTTATACCAAGACTGTGTTAGTCTGTTAATGTTCCCTTTATATCAAGCCTGTGTTAGTCGGTTAATGTTCCCTTATTACAAGACTATGTTAATCGGTTAATGTTCCCTTTAGAGCAAGCATGTGTTAGTCGGTTAATGTTCCCTTTATACCAAGACTGTGTTAGTCGGTTAATGTTCCCTCATATCAAGACTGTGTTAGTCGGTTAATGTTCCCTTTATACCAATCCTGTGTTAGTCGGTTAATGTTCCCTTTATACTAAGCCTGTGTTAGTCGGTTAATGTTCCCTTTATACCAAGACTGTGTTAATCGGTTAATGTTCCTTTCATTCCCTCATATAAAGCCTGTGTTAGTCAGTTAATGTTCCCTTCATATCTAGACTGTGTTAGTCGGTTAATGTTCCCTTCATATCAAGCCTATGTTAGTCGGTTAATGTTCCCTTTATACCAAGCCTGTGTTAGTCGGTTAATGTTCCCTTCATATCAAGCCTGTGTTAGTCGGTTAATGTTCCCTTTATACCAAGACTGTGTTAATCGGTTAATGTTCCCTTCAGAACAAGCCTGTGTTAGTCGGTTAATGTTCCCTTTATACCAAGCCTGTGTTAGTATGTTAATGTTCCCTTCATATCAAGCCTGTGTTAGTCAGTTAATGTTCCCTTCATATCTAGACTGTGTTAGTCGGTTAATGTTCCCTTCATATCAAGCCTGTGTTAGTATGTTAATGTTCCCTTCATATCAAGCCTGTGTTAGTTGGTTAATGTTCCCTTTATACCAAGCCTGTGTTAGTATGTTAATGTTCCCTTCATATCAAGCCTGTGTTAGTTGGTTAATGTTCCCTTTATATCAAGCCTGTGTTAGTCGGTTAATGTTCCCTTTATACCAAGACTGTGTTAATCGGTTAATGTTCCCTTCAGAACAAGCCTGTGTTAGTCGGTTAATGTTCCCTTTATACCAAGCCTGTGTTAGTATGTTAATGTTCCCTTTATACCAAGACTGTGTTAGTCGGTTAATGTTCCCTTTATACCAATACTGTGTTAGTCGGTTAATGTTCCCTTCATATCAAGCCTGTGTTAGTCGGTTAATGTTCCCTTTATACCAAGACTGTGTTAGTCTGTTAATGTTCCCTTCATATCAAGCTTGTGTTAGTCGGTTAATGTTCCCTTTATACCAAGACTGTGTTAGTCGGTTAATGTTCCCTTCATATCAAGCCTGTGTTAGTCGGTTAATGTTCCCTTTATATCAAGCCTATGATAGACGGTTAATGTTCCTTTCATATCAAGACTGTGTTAGTCGGTTAATGTTCCCTTCATATCAAGACTGTGTTAGTCTGTTAATGTTCCCTTCATATCAAGCCTGTGTTAGTTGGTTAATGTTCCCTTTATACCAATCCTGTGTTAGTCGGTTAATGTTCCCTTTATACCAAGACTGTGTTAATCGGTTAATGTTCCTTTCATCCCCTCATATAAAGACTGTGTTAGTCGGTAAATGTTCCCTTCAGAGCAAGCCTGCGTCAGTTGGTCATTGTTCACTTCATTCTGTGTTCGCATTAATCAGTCGGTGTTTTCTTCATCATTGTCTTGCATTAGCCATTAGCTGTGTAATACCTTCTGGTATTGCTTACATTGTAAATCAAGGGGCATTTTAATAATCCGACTTAGTACACCCCAAGTGCGGCTTTATACTAAATACAAGAAGACACCTACCTAGAATCAAATGGAGTCAGTCTCGCTTATGAAACTGGCCCGTTCCAATCTGTTTTAGGAGGTAGGTGTCGTATTGTATTTACTATAGCGCTGCTCTTGAGGCGTACTAAGCCTGACCATGAAACTGTCCCTAACCTTTTTCAAGGTCATGTGAACCATGATGATGTGGCAACTCGTCAATCCAGCTAGTGCGATGCTAGGATTCTAATCTCAATATAGGGGTTTAGTCCCAAATATAGCGATGCTATTTGTTATGTTGGTGGAAGAGGATATGTAAATAAAATTAGAATAAACACATTTTTGCCCACGTGTTGTCTTTCATTAACGTTTAAATTGACACCTATCTATTGTAACTATCATTAATTTAGTTTTAACGTAACGTTCACTTGCCTCGGTGGTCGCATGGTTTAATGCATTACTTTCTTGTTAGACTAGCTTACCTATGACAGGGAGATCATGGTTTTAATTCCGGTCGGATGTATTGATGGTATTGTTTACACACTTCCTACGTGCAATTGCGGGTACCCTTTTTTTATTTATAAATTCAATGTTACTAATCCTTAACTAATTAGAGCAATTAATACATATACGTATAATCTGAACAGGCAGTAAGATGCGGTGCTAAGAAAAATAAACTTTCAATTACCATTGAAAATACAAACTTCCGTACATTCACATTTAAAGACAAACGTGTCTAATTTCCAGAAAACCCACAAAACCGGTTCCCCCACACCACTGCTAGTATATCATATAGGTATGCAACAACTTGTTGGAAAAGAAAATGATCCTGGTGATTTGATTGTTGTCGGAATAATACCTCAACAGAACAATGAAAGGTGTTTGTGTAAGCGATTCTTACGGCTGAAGGTCATTAGAAAGTCTCAGTTCACTCACTACCTATAATCATGTGTGTTAATACCAATGTAGCTATGATCTGTTGTCATTCAAATGAGCCTTGTGGTTTCGGCCCTGTAAACTTGGTCAGGAGTGGCGGAACTTTACTTGTGTAGGAGCAGGGAGGAGAAGGGGAAAGCAAAAAAAAAATTGTTTTCAGGGATTTACCTTCCACCCCATCCCTTCCTGATAAATGTTTAAGAATTGGATGTCTCTAAAAGATATTTTGGAGAGGTCTTTTTTCCCATTTTTTTAAAAAAAATTGTATTATTTTGGAATAGTTTTTCCATAGTTTTTTTTAAATTGGATCTTCTAAAAGCTATTTGAATTGGTCTTCTCCGGATATTAAAAAATAAAATTGTGTGTCTTTAGAGGCTATTTGAAATCGCCCTCATCTAAACGTTTTTGAAAATTTGATGCTACTTACTATAAGCTATTTGGAGTTGTCGTTACGGATTAAAAAAAATAATAATATGAATCTAGAAGTGGCCCTCTCCCTGGTAATTTGAAATATAGGATGGCTCAAGACCATCTTCCAGCTTAATAGTTGATGTTATTAGAAGGTTTGAAATATATTTAGGAGAGGACAAATTTATTTCTAGAAATTATTAACACCGGGTCTTACTACCCGCTCGGGTTATACGCACTTACGCTAATGTGTAATGGTAGGGTGATTGTGAGATGAAGTGGAGGACCTACAGTTTAACGTGGAATCCGAACCACGGTGGAGGCCTGGCATTCCCCGCCACCCAATTAAAGTTAGTTCCACACTACCTGAATTAAGGAGATCATCCCTCCGAAATGCTTGGCATTGTATTCCATGCTGGCAGATAAATTGCGTCCTTCTGGAGTCAGTACCGTGGAGAGCCATTAAGGGCCCAGGGCACAGCCAGACAAGTAAGAAACAGACACTCAACCTTACAGGGGTTTCATTGCGCTCCTCTCGCCAGCTTGAGTCCTTCAACACTGGGCTTCGCTAGTGTCACTGCTGAGTAAAGATAGGACTAACCGCAGCGATCCTAGTGTTGAAGGACTCAAGCTGCCCAAAGGAGCGCAACCATTTTAACCTGGAGGTTGGATATCTGGGTATAATATTTGTCTGTGAACCAGGGTAAATAATTTTGTCGGGCCCCCTTTTCATTAGGCTCTAACACAGCACGCAACTTTTCAGACCCCTCACAATTCTTTTAAAAAAAAAGGAACCTTAAAGACTTTGCGCTTTATGTTGTTATGTAGATAACAAAACTAGTAAATAATTTTTAAAACAATTTTAAGAAAATCATTCCAGAAGTTTTTCCCAAGACAACTTAGCTACCATCCAGTTATGCTCGATTATTTTTCAGAAATACAACGAACATACATATTTGCAACACACATTTTAGATTGAAAAGTGATAGAAAAGAACTTTAAATAAAAGGTTTTCTTTATGGTTCCTTTATGTGTCATGTATGTTTTATTTCTCAATTTCTCTTTTTTAAATTTAACAACTTAATTATTATTATTATTAGCACCGCGTCTTACTACCCGTTCGGGTTATACGCACTTACGCTAATGCGTAATGGTAGGGTGATTGTGAGATTAAATGGAGGACCTACAGTTTAACGTGGAATCCAAACCACGGTGGAGACCTGGCATTCCCCACAGTCACAAGATTTCTTGTCAGAGCGGAAGGAAAACAACTTAATTAATTCTCAACAACTTAGAATCTAAAAATCGCCTTTCAAGCATTTCTATCTGCGAACATTTGAATGATAGAGTCAAAATTCAATGCTCGTGCAAGTCTTGATTCAATGGATAGTGTTGCCAGATCAGTTAGTCTTTGTTGAGCAATTGTTGATCTCAAACAATTATTTATTCTGCTCAGTACACTAAAAGATCGTTCTGCTTGAGAAACCGAAACTGGGAGTGTGCAGAATGCGTGCAAAGCAACGCATACATTCAGAAATAAATTTGCAATATTGAGTTATATTATTTTGTCGAGCAGCTTTAGGGACAAAGTAGTTCTAGAAATGTTTGTTTTTTGTATCACTTTAAGATACTTGACTTTTTCCGTTAGGTCACCAACATTCAATAGCCTCAAAGGCGTAACCTTTAATCTTGTTTATGGCTCATCCACTTCAAGGTCGTAGCCAGCCGATAATTTCAGGGGTATTTGGTGGGCACATCCCCCAATTTCTGGAAACTAAAATAAATTCTAAATGATAAACAATTATAGATGTTCACTGAAGTGGTTCTTTTTCATGGTAAAATAACCCCCAAAATACCTAAGGCTTGGAAAATTTCTAAATATTTAACACCTATAGAAGCTGTCTGGAGTGCTTTTTTTTAAAATGGTAACACAGCCCCCTAATTTGTATTTGTATCTTAATTTTTATATTGTTTGAACCATAAATAAAGCCATATATATCTTCTTCATAACATTTTGTGGGGGTAGGGGGGGCGGGTTGAACCTCCAAACCCCTCCCCACCTGGTTACGACCTTAATACACTTAACTTTAAATAGTGAAAATTAGTGTTCTTAATTTCATTTTAATATTATATTGCACTTTCCTTCCCTTTCGCTAAAACGTTTATATTTTCGTTCAAATGAGAAGATAAAGTCTCGAAGCCGAGCTGCCACCCCTCACTCACACTCTCCTGGGGGGGGCTTCTGGTAAGAGACACAGAGACAGGCTAGCTCCAAGATCATGTTTGTATGACATACCCAAGACTGGGTGTCTCTTAAATGAGGGCTCGTTGAACTAATTATTGCTTGTAGTCTATGTAGAAGGTGTATCTTTCATAAATAAATGTTAAGCTACAAGGTGTATATTTGTTGAGTTTTTTGGGGGGGTAAGGAGGGGTAGTGTTGAGCTAATGATTGTGTACAAGGTGCATCTTTTAGGGGGGAAGTGTTGAGAAAATTATTGCTTGCTGTCTGTGTATAAGGAGTATCTTTTTGGAGGTAGGGTTGGACTAAGCATTGCTTGTTGTCTATGTATAAGGAGTATCTTTTTTGGAGGTAGGGTTGAACTAAGCATTGCTTGTTGTCTGTGTATATTATTATTAAAAATAGCACCGCGTCTTACTACCCGTTCGGGCTATACGCACTTACGCTAATGCGTAATGGTAGGGTGATTGTGGAATGAAATGGAGGACCTACAGTTTAACGTGGAATCCGAACCACGGTGGAGACATGGCATTCCTCACATTCACAAGATGTCTTGTCAGAGGTGAAAGAAGGGTTTGGTAATCAGATAAATCTTTCCCGGGACCGAGGATTGAACCCCGGCCGCGTCTGTATATAAAAAGTATCTTTTTGGAGGGAGGGTTGAACTAATCATTGATTGTTGTCTATGTATAAGGAGTATTTTTTTGGAGGTAGGGTTGAACTAATAATTGCTTGTTGTCTATGTATAAGGAGTATCTTTTTGGAGGTAGGGTTGAACTAAGCATTGCTTGTTGTCTGTGTAAAAGGTGTAGCTTTTTGGAGGGATGGTTGAACTAATCATTGCTTGTTGTCTATGTATAAGGAGTATCTTTTTGGAGGGAAGGTTGAACTAATCACTGATTGTTGTCTATGTATAAGGAGTATCTTTTTGGAGGTAGGGTTGAGCTAAGCATTGCTTGTTGTCTGTGTACAAGGCGTATCTTTTTGGAGGTAGGGTTGAACTAAGCATTGCTTGTTGTCTATGTATAAGGAGTATCTTTTTTGGCGGTAGGGTTGAACTAAGCATTGCTTGTTGTCTATGTATAAGGAGTATCTTTTTTGGAGGTAGGGTTGAACTAAGCATTGCTTGTTGTTTGTGTACAAGGAGTATCTTTTTGGAGGGAGGGTTGAACTAAGAATTGCTTCTTGTCTGTGTATAAAAAGTATCTTTTTGGAGGGAGGGTTGAACTAAGCATTGCTTGTTGTCTATGTATAAGGAGTATCTTTTTTGGAGGTAGGGTTGAACTAAGCATTGCTTGTTGTCTGTGTAAAAGGTGTATCTTTATGGAGGGAGGGTTGAACTAAGCATTGCTTGTTGTCTGTGTACAAGATGTATCTTTTAGAGAGGAATGTTATTCTAATGATTACTTGTTGACTTGTACAAGTCGTATCTTATTGTAGAGATCATTGATCTAATGTTTACTTGTTGAGTTGTAGGGTGCATCTTATTGGAGGGTGTTGATCTAATGGCTATTGTTTGCTTGTCTCTAGAGAATGTTACTATTGCTCCTGATGCTGGTGGCACTCAGTCATCAGCAGTGTCTCACTAAGGATGACACAAAGCTCACAACAGACCCCAAAGCTCGTCTTACCTTGTATGCGGGCCAGCAGGAGTTCAGTCTCGATATGCTGAGGGTCATCAGCAAAATGAACAAGAACACCAACATCTTCTTCTCACCATCCAGCGTATACAGTGCCCTGCTGCTTGCTTACTTCGGCGCCGCCAATCAAACTGAGCATTCACTCAAGAAGACGCTACATATCGACGCTGATCAGGTGAGCTTGATTTATCCCTCTGTATCCTGAACCAGGTATTGTTAACCTCATTCCAACCTCATTCTCAACCAGGGTGTTTTGATCTAACTTCATCACCCTATATTCTGAACTAAGGTGTGTTGAGCTAACTTCATCTCCCTTTATGCTCAACCAGGGAGTATTGATCTACCTTAAATCTCCTTTATCCTGAACCAGGGAGGGTGAGCTACCTTAATCCCTCTGTATCCTGAGCCAGGGAGTGTTAAGCTAACTTCATCACCCTGTATTCTGAACTAAGGAGTGTTGAGCTAACTTCATCCCTCTTTATACTCAACCAGGGAATGTTGAGCTACTTTAATCCCTCTGTATCCTGAAACAGGGAGTGTTGAGCTAGTTTAATCCCCCTTTATTCTGAACTAGGGAATGTAGAGCTACTTTAAATCCCTTTTATCTTGAATTAGGAGTGTTGAGCTACTTTAAACCCACTTTTATCTTGAACCAGGGAGTGTTGAGCTACTTTAATTTCCTTTTATCTTGAATTAGGAGTGTTGAGCTACTTTAATCCCCTTTTATCTTGAACCAGGGATTGTTGAACTACCTTAATCCTCTTTTATCTTAAACCAGAAAGTTTTGAGCTACTTTAATTATCCTGTATCCTCTGGATAGCTCAGTTGTGAGAGCGGTGTATCAGATCCAGTTTAAAGTACAGACCCAGGATTTATTTATCATTATCATAATATAAATATCTCTTCTCAGGATAAACTGAGCACGATGCAGGCCTATCGCCTGGAAAGGTTCTTCCAGGCTATGCGCGCAGCCAACGGTTCTGGCAGCTATGAGCTGCGCAGCCCCAGCCGTATTTATTTGAGCAACAACTTGCGGCTGCGCGAGTGCATGGAGCAGCTGTTCCATGATGAAGTGGTTCAGATCAACTTCCTTGGCGACCCAGAGAACTCAAGGCTCGCTATTAACGAGTGGGTGGAACAACAAACCAAGCGACTTATCAAGAATCTTATCTCAGAGGGCAAGGTGACCCCATCTACAAGCTTGATCCTGGTGAGTTATATCAGACATTGATCATACTAGAAGATTATATCAGACACTGATTGATCAATCCGGCAGGTTATTCTAGGCTGACTGATCAAAGTGGCAGGTGATATCAGACGCTGACTGACCAGACTGGCGGGTGATATCAGACACTTACTGATCAATCTGGCAGATGATGTTAGGCACTGACTGATCGGACTGGCAGGTGTTGTTAGGCACTGACTGATAGGACTGGCAGGTGTTATCAGACACTTAATGATCTGACTGGCAGGTGTTATCAGACACTGAATGATCTGACTGGCAGGTGTTATCAGACGCTGAATGATCTGACTGGCAGGTGTTATCAGGCGCTGAATAATCCGAGCGGCAGGTGTTATCAGACGCTAACTGACAAAACTGGCAAGTGATATAAGACACTGACTGACCAGACTGGCAGGTAATATCATACACTTACTGATCAGACTAGCAGGTGATGTTAGGTGCTGACTGATCGAAATGGAAGGTGATGTTAGGTGTTGACTGATCAAAATGGAAGGTAATGTTAGTTGCTGACTGATTGAACTGGCAGGTGATATTAGTGCTGACTGATTGGACTGGCAGGTAGTATTAGACGCTGAATGACCAGGCTGGCCGGTGATATTGGACGCTGACTGACCAGGCTGGCCGGTGATATCAGACGCTGACTGACCAGGCTGGCCGGTGATATCAGACGCTGACTGACCAGGCTGGCAGGTGATATCAGACGCTGAATGACCAGACTGTCGGTTGATATCAGGCGCTGATTGACCAGACTGTCAGCTGATATCAGGCGCTGATTGTTTGAACTTGGAGGCAATCTGACAGTTATTACACATACTGGGAAGTGATTTTAGACATTGACTGACTAATGGCGGGTGTTAGGTAGTCTTGGTGAGCAATCTCAGACACACTTCCTTCACAAATAATTTTTAATGTGTAGTTGATTTATGGATAACATAATGTGTGGTAGTTGTATGTATGACCGACGATGATTATGTTCCTCGAGTCAAGTGAAATATCTTTGTGTGTAGCTAATGTTGTTTTATTTCCATGATGGAGACTTTGATATTCATATGAAACAATTAATATTTCGTGAGTTGGTTTTCCGGGGAAACCTCATACTTTTCTTTATCTGATTAGGGCACTTAATTGAATGGCGGTTATTTTTTATGACAGGTAAAAAACAAGGTAGTCATTCTAGGGCATTAATATAACAGCCCAGTTTACCAATCCAACCTATAATGTAGTCTTTTGTATCAGTCCAATCGGCTGATGTCATCCTTGTTTAGATACACCTAAACAATTCAGTACACATAGTGGTCTGTACTTTATAGCTGAACTTATGGCATGTTAGATGTTATCGTTCAATTCTTAGTATGACAGTTAATGTTTTATAGCGGCTATAAAGATAGGTACCGGTACTCAGTAACGACTCAACATTAGGCTGTATCTCTCTCTCACTAATTATAGTACTCATTCAAGGTCTCTTTCTCTCTCTCTCTGAAAGGAGTATTAACTTAATGTATTTCTATCTGAGAGGAACTACAGTTGTGCCTGAATACTTATAGGATGTGTTAAGATATGTAGACCAGCAGTCTATAAATAATACTTGAAATTATACAGAATGTCTCAAATAAAACCTGCCCCAAATGCAGACTCACAGCCAGACAGACATGTACAGAGGTTCACTGACCTTGTATAGTCACTGTTATGCACATACACCATTAGTGACAGCAAAGGAAAACGGAAGCTTCGGCGAGTGGAACTATGCATAGCGGCTGGACGCACAGATTTCAAACACATACTTTGGAATACTTTGCGTTTGGGGCTGATTGATTTTATTTGGGACACCCTGTATGTTTAAGAAGAGTATGGGTGCAAGGGGGGGGGGTATGAGAGTTCAACCTCCCTATCCCCCTACACTGATAATTCCCAAAGTTTTAATATTTATAGCAATATAGTGTTTAAATAAGTCAGTATGTGTGACTCCTTTTACCCTGAAATGTGGCAGTCCTTCCTTGACAGATTACACTATGGACCATATTATAAGCTACATCATAGTGAAATGTGAAAGGTAAGCTTGCTACCATACAGAGCAAATGAAATTTACACCAATTTATCATATTTTGACTATGCAATTGATCTGCAGATAAAACACTTTCTTGGGTCCCCATGTATTATTTCTAAAAACTATACTTTTATTGTTAAACCCAAAGATCCCAGACACTTGAGTTTTCAACTAAGTTGAACATATTTATTTCTTTGAGAACATTTTACAATGGTACTGTCAGCATGTTTTATGTCACATTTTACAAACAGTCAATTGAAAAAGGAGGTCAGCAAACTTTTAGAAGGAGTTGCTCAGAAAGCCTTAAATATATACAAAAATACTAAATAATAATTTTCTTACCATGCAGACTGATGCTACCATCTCAAAGTCAAGAGATGGTGGATTTTATTTTATTACTTATCACTAAGAGAAGGCACAAAAGATTTCCCATCAGATTATTTCCGAGTATACTTATCAGGCTGTGGAAAACAGGTCACAACTGATATTAATTGTTGAGAACATAGTTAGGCCTATATGTGGTAGTTAAGAACTGCCATGCCACAGTAAAATTGACTTTGGAAACGTTCTCTCATACTATCTAAATTATAATGATGGAGTATTTTGTGCAGTATTGAGATTCTTTACCAGCTGTGGAGATCAAGTCTACAAAAAACATCTAGATATTCATGCAATACTGATACTAATGGCTGCCTGTGAGCATGTATACATTGTGGTTGATGTCCTTCATGCTATGGCGATCAAAACCGATGAGGAATTTTTTTGGGATCTGTACATACATTGAGGAAATTATGGGTAAAGTTGGGGAATAAATGCAAAGTTCTCTTGTTGTTTATAAGCAGTGCAATCGCGACAATGTGGTAGCATTTCATCATCATAAGCTGTTTACAGCCTGTGGCCAGGTCATTGTGAATTTCAATCTCATCTTCCTCTTTCCTTCCACTATTCTTATTCCTTCATTGGATTCCAATCTTCTCCTTTCACTCACACACTTGCTGTTATCTGCTCCTATCATCTCTTTCTTGGTCTCCCTTGCTGTCTTTTTTCTACATACTTCGTCTCGATAGTTCTTTTTAGTATTCTCTCCTATCCATCCTTATTACACGAACATACCGTTTCAGCCTTGCTTACTATACTCTCTGATGTACTTCTTGTAACCCCACTCTGGCTCGGGCAGTTTCATTCCTCATCTTTTACTCCTCATGTTCCTCACAAACTTCTTTCCCATGGCCTCCACTTTTCTAGTCTCTCTTACATTCATTGCCCATGTTTCTACTGCATATACGACTAAGAGTACAAAGCATGCCCTATACAGCACTTCCTTACACTTTAAGGGCACTGCTTCTCCACAGCATGTATTTTACACACTTAAAGAAAGACTCCCCCTGTTACCCTATACTTATTAGATCCTCTCTACTCCCACTCTTCACCTTAATCAAGCTTCATAGATATTATACACGGCTATGTACCTTTCTAAGCTCTACTCCAGCTAATTTTATAGCTTTACTAGGCCTTATCCTCTTCCTCGTCATTACCATAACTTCATTTTTCGCCATGCTAAATTTCATTCCATACTCTTTCACTTCCTTATTCCATTTCTGTATCTGTCCCTGTACTTCCTATTCCGTCTCCCCCCATAACATCAAGTCATAAGAAAACATCATGGCCTTCATTCTTTCCTCCTCGAGTTTCCTTGATACTTCATGCATGACCATTTACATTGCCATTATAAAGAGTAGTAGTAAGAGACCATTCCCTTTCTTCACTATATTTTCCACCATTTACCCCTTTTCCATCTTAACGCAATTCATTTTATCCTCATACATATTCTTTACTCTCATTTCAACTCCTCTTTCCACTCCAAGTCTTCTTCGTCACTTTTCAGGCTTTATTTATATCAACACCATTATATACCTTCTCCACATCCATAGATACTATTACAAGTCCTTCCCAAATTCATACCTATTCTATTATGTATCAATTATCATGCTTGTATAGACCTAACTTCCATTGACCAATACAACGTGACTGTGTTAGTGTGCAACTCTCTGGCGTTTGCGTTTGTGAGCTAGTGAGACACTCGTGTGACTCTAAGTAGTGCGTTGAATAATGTATATGTTACTATGAAAGTCCAAAGACCAGTAAATCTTAGCAATTACCGGCTTACCCTAGCATTTACCAATATATGATGGTTAAAGTCTGAAATATCTTAGAAAATGTTTACATCTTGAGTTTTAACCATTTATAGAGTCAGTCGAAAGAGAGGATCCCCAGTTCTAGCTTTGACCAGCACTTAAAAGTAAACCAATAACTTAACAAACTAAACCAACCTAAACAAGCCTAATCCAATCTGACCTAGAGGTTGGTTTAGGCTTGATTAGGTTAGGTTAGGCAAGGTTATTAGTTTACTTTTGAGTGCTGTTCAAAGATAAGAATTGGGGATCCTCTCTCCCACTTCTCTCTAGAGATGGTTAAAACTCAAAATTTAAACATTTTCTCAAATATTTTTGACTTTTACCATCAGATATTGGTAAATGTTAGGATATACTGGTAAGTTCTAAGATTTACCGGTATTCTAACTTTTACAGTAACATATACATAAAAGTGTAACAGTCATATAAAACTTGAAAATACTTTATTTTCATCAGCTGTCATGTAAGAGAAGTAATGTTACTGGTTGGTTTAAAGGTGAGGTCTCAAGGACATTTTGGTCTTAGTGCATTTCTTTTGTTGGTAGGTGAATGCCGCATACTTCAAGGGACTGTGGCAATCTCAGTTTCTTGCTCAGCATACACGAAATGAAGTATTTTTTATCTCGGCATCTGAGAAGACACTGGTACCCATGATGAAGCAGAAGGGTACTTTCAATCACAGTGAGTAGAAGTGGTTACTTGCATCGGACTTCAAATAGACTGGATTTCTGAGGAAATGGAGCTCAATGTTTGAATCTTAGGGATTGATTTTACAAATTCGATGGATGATGTTCTTTTACCATCCTCTCCATAAGATAATGCAGGGAAATGAATAAAATCTTAAACAACCCCTTTAAAAATAATGAAGTAATTCTATGGTAAGGCCTTAATGATATGCTATTTGTAGATAATTTGTATTTTCTGAAACTATTTAGTATTTGAGTGTTTTGTTTGGTTGAATATTTGTTGTATTATATAGTGTCACTAAACAGAGTAGAAGTTTACTTCCTTTGTGTTATCAACACTAGTCCACATTTGTGTTTGAGCGACTTTGAGCCTATGTCTTGTTTTATCTCCCTTATGTTATTAACAAACAGTACTTTCCTGTGTTATAAAAATCAGGAACTCTATGTCCCCACTATGCTATCAACACAAGGGACCCTATGTTTCCCTGTGTTATCAACACTAGGGATCATATGCATCCCTGTATTATCAATACCAGGGGCACAAGGTTTCTATGTATTATCAACACTAGGGAACCTATGTTTCTCTGTATCATCAACACTAGAGACCTTATGTTTTCCTGCATTATCAACACTAGGGACCCTATGTCTCCCTGTATTATCAACATTAGGAAGCCTAGGTTTCCCTGTGTTATCAACACTAGGAATACTATGTCTCTCTGTATTATCAACATTAGTAATTCTATGTCACCCTGTATTATCAAAATTAGGGACCCTATGTTTCCCTTTGTTATCAACACTAGGAATTACATTACTCTCTGTATTATCAACATTAGGAACCCTATGTTTTCCTATCTTATCAAGACTAGGAACCCCATTTCTCCCTGTATTATCAACACTAGGAACCCTATGTCTTCGTGTATTAACAACACTAGGGATCCTATGTTGCCCTTTGTTATCAAAAATAGGAACCTTATGTTTCCCTGTATTATCAACACTAGGAACCCTATGTTTCCCTGTATTATCAACACTAGGAACCCTATGTCCCCTTGTAATATCAACATCAAATACTCTGTCTACAGTCGTGTCTGAGCGTCTTGGAGCCCATGTGCTGGAGTTGCCTTACAAAGGCAAGGATGTGAGCATGTTCCTTTTCCTGCCGCCTTTCGTGAAGAACAATGCTGTGGATTCTCTGATCAAGCAACTGGACCATGAGAGCCTGGCCGAGATAATCGCTGAGGATGGCTTGTTTGCTCGCCAGGTGGAGATCATGGTGCCCAAGTTCAGTATAGAGCAGGAGCTAGACCTTACTCCGGTAAGTGAATTTAGTATAGTCTAGATGGAGAAAATTTGGGGAGAGAGTTCAGTATACAGTGAACAGAGGTGGGCTGCCAGAGGTAAATTTTGTGCCTGGGCAGGATTACTTTTGGGCACTCCCCTATATAACCGGGGCATAGTAGGAAAATATGAAAATAATTCCCAAAACTAACGACTCCAAACCTAACAAAACCTGGTCATGATAGGAAAATAATCTGAAGGGAAATTCCACAAATGGTATTCATACTCCAAACACTTCACTTTGAGATTGTATGAAACCAGTTAGGACTACAAAGAAGCTAATAAGAACAGGTTTTGAAGACAATGTTCTCGTCCTAATTTTTTTTTAACAAACACTTTGATATAATGAACAATTTATTAGATAATTTACAAAAAAACTTTTTGAGTACTATTTTTCCAAACTCAGCTCCAAGCCAGCTCTAAGGTGGTGCCAAACAGAGCACCAACCTAACCTAACATAAACTGAGCATGATATGAAAATAGTTAGAGCTGGCGCCTTGGGCGGGCATTTGCCAGGTTTGCCCGGCTCTTAGACTGCCCCTGCTGGTGAGTGAGTTCAGAATATAGCCATAGATGGAGCAGAGTCTTCTGAGAGAGTTCATCATGGACTAGTAGATGTAGTTATTCTAGTGAGTGAGTTCATTATAGAGCAGGTGCTAGAAATAGGTTATCTTTCAAAATAGTTAGACAAATTGTTAAAATGCAGTAACAAAAAGTAATTCACAAGTAACATTTACTGTGTTAATGCTATAATTGCATCAATGTTATACATACCAATCAATCCAGCTGGTCCATTGAAAAGTATCAGTATACAACCTGTTGAATTACTAACCTAATCTTGTCCAAAGAGGAGTATCAATACCAGGAACTCCTACTCTCACTAATAGACTTGCTGTTTAAATCAGCAAGACTATGTTTTGTGTATTTGCTTAGCATAAATAATTTTTTTGTTTGATCCTAATTTTAACATTTAGTTTTTCTTGGACATTTATTGTATTAAATGGATGTTATGACAAGTAATTAACCTTATTTATCTTTTTAGATCTAATTTTCAGTAAAAGGATTAAAACAAATGCAAAGTATAGGATGTCAGGTAATTCACTTGTATGGAATGTTAACAAATTTATGTATAAAATACTCTTTGGTAGAAAATGCATTAGGCCCTTATGTTTTGAGAAAAATGACACGAAAGTACTAATAAGTATGTTATTCCCAATTGAAAAGAACGAGGTGATGTGGCAATGCTCTGCCTTACATTGCTTTGGGTCGGTGGTAAGGCATAGTAAAGAGTGGAGCTCAGTAGTGTGATAAGGGCCATGAAATACACACTGAGAGTACTGGAACATGGCAATGGACATGGCATAGGTGCATCAGACAGAAGAGCTGGACCTGCACTGTAGTTATATGCCCCTCGCTACCCCCAAAGACTGCACCCAAGTGTAAATATATTTTGTCGGTTGGAGGTGCATTGCCAGGAGACAGGTCAAATGTGACAAGTGCAACACTTGAATACAGGACTACCACACAATGTGATGACACCAAGATTTGAAAGCTGCTATACTAACTGTTATCAAATGGCACCACCACGCAATACACCCAACATTGTATGGTATGGATGTGTCATGGTGAGTGATACACCAAGTTCTGCATTATGAGGGCTACCCTCCCTCACCCCCC